>MNCI01033474.1:1802909-1965413 GCA_015680685.1 Gnetum montanum
CACCCTTACCTTCGAACCCAATGCCTCATGTAACTTCATCAAGGCCACCAACTTACACTCCAACAAGCATAAGGCCCAATGAACGCAACCATGGGAGGCATCATCCTAATCCNAGGTAAGGGTGCACCACATTGTTGAACTTGTGCTAGGTTGGAAGGTGTAGTGGCCTTAGAGTTATGTTGTCCCTTCCTGCGGCCGTGTTTAAAGAAAGGATGCCTTTGATGTTGAGGAGGCTCTTCACTGCTATTAGTAGCAGTAGCACAAGTGTTGTTCATGGGTTGCGGTGGTACAAACACCTTAGGAATAGTTGGTGGCATTGTGGAAGGAGGGAAAGGATGAGAATGTTGAAAGTTAGAAGGGATGTAAGGTGCACAAGGTGGTGGTTGTGTTGGAGGCATGGGTTGATGGTGTTGTGGAGAATAGTATTGTGGTGAGATAGAGTACGGTGGCCTGAATGAAGAAACAGGATGTTGGACGTTATAAGCATTTGGATTTGAAAAATGTGAAGGGTGCCTCCAGTCTAAGGGTGGATTCCCCCACGACTGGGATTGTTGCCACTGTGATCAAACATAGTATCTCTGTACGAACTCTGGATGTAACATGTTTCCCCAATGCTCATGTAGATGTAACAATATGGGGCATTGGCCCTTGGGCTGATCGTACAAGCATATATTGCATTCATATGTATGATAGGTAGTTGAGCACTTAGTCCCTTCATTCCTTCTTTCCGAATGTCTTTTATTTCGCCCTNGTAAATTCTCCACACTTTTGATACATCCATTCCAACATCTTATTGATCTTTGCCTCAGCTTCTTCTAATGATTGTTGTATTGGCAAAGATGATGTTTCCACCTTGAGATTTGTTGATCTCTCCTTGTTATGATCATGGACCTTTGTTGAGTTGAGATTTTGGTCCCGTTGATGTTTTTCAACACTCTCCCATGTAGCTATTTCTCCTTCTTCTTTTGCTACCCACTTAATAAGCTCTTGGACTTGATGGGTTTGGAGTTTGTATAGTTGACCTCGGGCATACGTTCCTAAGGTCTCTCTTGTTTCATTACGTAGCCCATCAATAATATGGTACATTAGCATTTCCTCAGAAAGCCCATGGCCTGGACAGTTGTTTAATAGTGCATAATACCTTTCTAAGGCCATGTCCAAGGTTTCATGTTTCACTTGTTTCCATTCTTGGATTTGTTTCCTCAAGGCTGACACTCTTGCATAGGTTTGATATTTTTCGTTAAAGACTTCTACCATTGTTGACCAGCATCGTATTGAATTTGGTTTTAACGATCTATACCATACTTTTGATTGGTCAACGAGCTTCATAGGAAAGAGCTTAAGTTTTTGCCACCCGTTATCAATATTATTCCATGTGTAGGCATTGTAGAAGGCTTGTANACCTCTTGTATTTACATTAAGCTTGTAGTGGCCAGTGGGGGTTCATCATCATCGGGTAAGTTAGGATTCGTGAATTATGATGATGTTGTTTTTGTTAATTCTTATAGGAAGCTCCCACTTCAGGTTGTATACTCCAATCTTCANAGCCAGTGGGGGTTCATTGTCATCAGGTAAGTTATGTCTTCGTGTGTTGCGATGACGTTGTTTTTGTTGATTCTTATAAGAAACTCCCACTTCAAGTTGTATACTCTAATCTTCATCGTCATATAGTTCGTTGGTTCTCCAATGAACTTCCTCACTAAGTGCGGCATTATCATGTTCTTGTAGGAGGGGCATTGTCATGTGTGAATTTATGTGAATTTTTATAATTACTTATTTCTAAGAGATATATCGTTAAGTCCTTTACAGCGACCTTGTATGATATAACTAATCTAGATAACTAGCACCGTCCATGGCAATGGCGCCAATGATGAGTGGCAGAGGTACCCCTACACTCAACCATATGAAACGAGCATAGCACGTGCGATTCGGTCGAACTCCGTAGATAGAGTAGTTGTGGCACCTAGACAATTATCCTTAGGTCGCAGTTCGCTGTCTTCCCACCTAGACTAGTATTTATATTTTTCACATATGGTTTAGTCCATAGTGAGGTGTATGANACCAGGAGGAAAAGGGTAAGAAAATCTAATCTAGCCTAAGTGCGAAGAGNCTTACTAAGCTAAGCTAGGAGGAAAAGGGTAAGAGAATCTAATCTAGCCTAAGTGTGACGAGCAACCGATTCCTTGATCAACCGTACACATCTTGGACCTCGTGCACGACTACCACTGGGACTACCAAGCGTAGATCCTAGATACACCATTGGGATTACCAAGCGTAGATCCCAGATACACCACTAGGTTATCAAGCGTAGATCCTACCTACGCCACTAGGCTCCCAAGTAGTCACACTTAAATGCTCGTAATCAAGTCGTACTCGTTCTGCTTCTAGGAGTTTAAGGATGAGAGACTAATCGTGATGAGTAACCGATTCCTTAACTAGCCGTACACACCCCTGGGCGCTCATAGCCAAGTCGTACTCACACCGCGCTACGAAAGCAATAAATAACAAATAAATAAACTAAGTGAATGCTGCAATGATGATGTAATCTCAATATTTATTGTCGGTCATGTGCATGTCCAAGTACAGCACACTCGAATAAAGNGAGGGATCAAACTGCCAGAGCTTCGCTACTTCTAACTCCTAATTTCCAAACAAGGGAGAGCCACCTATTATAGGGCTGATATATAACAGCTGCGATATCATAGCCAGCAAATTCATGACTCATCAATATGCAAAACATTTGCTTCGCTACAAGGATGGTAGATTTATATGGTACAATTTTTTTAAATAAAAATTATGTATTAATTTTTTTATTTTACTTATTATTATTTTTTATACTTTAATGCAATGATGTGTTATTAATTTTTAGGTATTGATGAGCCATCGTTTGACTGCGTCAATGCATGGTTTGCTACGTCAATGTATATGCATCAACGAAGTTTCTATTTTCATCTATAAATACATGTGGTTTCACCATGTATTGGCAATCTTTTGTTANTACGGGGGATGCGATATCGGGTCGGCTATGATATCGCGTACACGATATCGCAGCTTGTGCGAACCGCGTCTCATCAACTACTTTCAAAGATTGTTTTCCCTTATCATTTGTGAATATGATTTTGGACACCATTATAGGGCATAGGTATTATAATTTTCTAGATGGATATAGTGGCTATAACCAAATTCATATCACTCTAAAACAACATTCACAAGTCCTTAGGGGAATTTTACATATAAAAAAATGCCTTTTAGTTTGTGTAATTCTCATACAACCTTTCAATACCTTATTCTCAACATCTTTTAGTAGTAAATTATTAGTGGTACAAAATTCTTTATGATAAATTTTCCATCTATGATGCTAATTTTGAATAAGATTTGGACCATCTTGAGGAAATACTAAAATGGGTTGTAGAATTTAAATTAAAGATCAATTGGTAAAAGAGCTACTTAATGGTCCAAGATGGTGTTTTCCTCAGATATTAGATCTTAGAAAAAAACATTAAGGTAAATATTAGAAAGATAAGGATCATTCAATCACTAGATAACCTCAAATAGTCAAAGATATGAGTTTATTCCTTGGGCATGCTAGTTACTATAGGTGCTTCATCAAATATTTCTCAAGAATTACCAAATTTTTAGTGGAGCTTACTAAAAAGAATGTAACATTTGAATAGACTACGGGATATGAGTGAACATTCCAACTCTTGAAGTAGAAGTTTATAGAAATATTGATCCTACAAGAACTTGATTGATTTAAGCCATTTCACATCATGAAAGATGCATCCAATTTTACCTTATGGGTAGTACTCACGTATATGAATGATCAGAAATACCCATATTACATCCATTTCATGAATAGAAGTGTTGCAGATGTACAACTCAACTACATCATAATAAAAAAAGAATCAATGATAGTGGTGTATTCCCTTAAAACATTTAGGCACTATGTTCTTAAATATCCTATTTTTGTGCATACTAATCATAGTGAAATTTACTTTCTCATGAAAAACTAGTGGTGATTCCCCATATCATATGATGGTTGGTGATTTTACAAAAAATTGATTTAATGATTTTGGAAAAGAAGAAAAATAAGAATGTAGTTACCAATCATTTTCTTAGCCTAATGAAGAGTATTGATTTGATCAATATCCTAATGACCTACACTTTTCCAAGGGAGTTGAGGCCTTAAACAAAGCATCAAAAACTAATACCATGACTTTCTCTCCTACCTACTCACATAAGAAACCTTGGTAGAATAAAACTGTAAGAGGAAATAGTAATTTCTCCACTTGATCAAACATTAAATGGAAATAGATGATAACCTCTATAAAATTTGCATATATGGTCTAGTATGATGGTGTGTACCTAATGAAGAAAAACTTGAAAGATCAACTTAGAGTCCTCCAAGATGATCATGAAGGATCTTGTGAAGGTCATTATGATAGGAGGAGAAGGATCATAAAAATGATGATGGTAGGATATTTTTGAGCTATGGTCTTTAGTAATTCCCACTATTTCATCCATTCATGCTAGCAATGTCAATAAGATAGAGCAATGACAACCAAGATGAATAGACCACAAGAGTGAATTGATCCACTAGAGCCCTTTGATCTTTGGGGAATTAGCTTCATAGACACCATGACCCCAATGTCTAATGAAAATTCATAAATAATTGTTGCTATTGAATATTATATCAAATGAATCAAGGTTGTAGCTATCATTTATTATACTTCTTCTACAATAGTCTAATTATTTTAGCAATAAGTTGTAAATAGGTTTGGTATACCTAGGGAACTTATATATGATAATGGAATCCATTTCATAGGAAATACTTTTCAAAAGTTGATGTAACAGTTGGGAGTGGAGCATAAAATCATAACACCTTATCACTCCCAAGCCAATAGTCAAGCTAAAGTTACTAATAGGGAGATTACTAGAATTCTAATGAGAACCATCAGTAGATATAGAAAATACTAGAGCATGAAATTTAATTATGTCCTATGGGCCTACCTCTTAACATGGAAACTTCCTATAGGCTACTTTTTCTATGAGTTAGTGTACAAAAAGTTACTAAACTTCCAATTCAAACTAAGCTTCATATACTCAAATCCACATGTAGCCTTGATTTAGACATTAACTTAATATAAAGATTAATGATATTCAATATACTAGATGAGAATTGAAGGGTATCCCTCATGATGAATGAAGTGCATAAGACATACAATAAGCAAAGACATAATGCCAGAATAAGAAGAATTGAATTCTAGCTAGGAGATAAGGTTCTCTATTAGAACCCCAAGTGTGTGCCTCAATAAACTAAGCTTTAAACATTATGGGAAATATCTTATATTATACACTCAAATTTTCCTTTTGGAACCATAAAATTTACAACTCAACAAGTTCACATAAGGACATGTTGGTCAACATTCAACAAGTAAAATCCTTCAAATACTTTTAAGAAACCAAAGTAACCACAATACCTCAATGTAAGAATAAGTTTATTCCATTTTTAGGATCTTCTCCCTCTAACTTCATTATGGAAAATAAAATAATATAACTTGATCCATTGTGTGAACAAAGTTTTTACTTTTTTCATTTTACACCATCCTTAAGTACATTTTTTCATTTTTATACATTTTATAATTTCTTGAAATGTTTTACTTTCTTCTATATGTTTTACTTTATTTTGATTCATAAATTTTTTAAAAGCTTTTAATTTTTCAAAGTTATTTATTATTTATTATTATTTTTATTATTAACAAATTTAGAACATTAGAATTATCAGTTTCATGTATAGGTCAACCTTGTCATTGTAGCTATATTCTATACTAATAGTTTATTAGATTTACGATGGTACAAGGTAGTGAGTTAATAATATCTATCCCTACCATTTCTATTAATAAGATGTTGACATCATGGATATAATATGAATCTTTGATATGAAAACTAAAAAAAAACTCATGATCTAGCTATCGTAAGTACACAAAAAGAATTAAGGAAAATATGAAAAACTATGTTGCCTCAAGGGGATTTGCTAATCCTTTAAGCTTGTTTACTGAGCCTCATGATGTTATGTGTGTGTATCATTACTAATATTGTAGTTTTCAATGAATGTATATTCTTTGTTAAGTGTGAACTTTGAAAAAAATGAAAATAAAAATATACATCTCTGAAGATCTCTTGGGAATAGGTAGTGCTTAGGAGGCTAGAAAGACATGCTACCCATGCTTGAAGGGACTCCTCTAACTAAAGTCAAGATTTATTCGAATAAATTATAAAGTATAACTACTTTCTTGTTTATCTTTTATTCAGTAATGGTATCCTTCTATAGTTGTGAAGACCTTATGGTTGTAAGTTTGAGGTAAGATAATGTAAGGTCACTATTATTGGTATGGATTTAGTTTGAAATCTAGATGAAAAGGTATACTAATCATGTTAATCACATTCATCCACAAGGATCTATTTTCAAAATGGTAAGGTATCTCATATTCCCATTTTTTCAATCTCTTCTAACTTCCATTACTTACATCATTGAATCACGTCAAAGAAAATTTTAGTTGTGAATCTAGAAGCATTGTAACCAAATCTTTGTCATGAAATTCTAATAATATTTAATAAAAAAATAAATGGCTTCAATTCCCTTCAAAAAATTCATCTTATAGCCCTATTTTGCCAAAATCTTAGAGCATTCTCACTTTATAAAGTATAATTCATGGTATGAGAAATGAAAAACACCATGAATTATGGTAGCATAATTGATATTCAAAAAGTCAAAAATATTGGCATTAGTAGTACTTTTACTCAAAAATGCTATCATTTTGGACTAATAAAAAGGTCAAAAATCCTATGTAGAATGCCTAAAAAGATTCCTAAGTCAATACAATAACAACAAATTGTGGCCTATTTAAATAAGGATTGACATCATTTTAAGGGATTTTGGATCATTTGAAGCTTCTTTTAACTAGAGACTTTTGGAGTAGAGAAAATATTTGAAAGCCTATAGCCTTTTCTCCAAGTGCAAATCATTGGAAGTACTAAGAACTTATTGCAGTTGATATTCAAGAGAATATTGATCAAGCTAGACATGTGCAAGATAGCTGCAGAACACCCCCTATGTACCTATGCATAGGATCCCAAATGACTGTTTTAGAGAAATCTCTAAATATATTGTATTCTTTGGTTTTATAAAATATTGATATATACCTGTTTAAACCTTTATTTCATCATATTTTATAGTATTTAATACAAAGTTTGTAGTTTTTTTTAGCCACATCTTTTCTCTTTTCTCTTGATTCTCCTAGATCTAACATTGGATCTATTGTTCACTCATGTTCTTAATCATGTTCCCTCCTTTTATTTGGTAATAGACACTCAAGTCCTTTGATGATTAAAAAGATTACCTAAGGAACCTCAGGTCATCTTCTAGAATCATGGATCTTGAGGTAAAACTATTTTGTGTAGATCAAATTGATTTCTAGCTTCAATTTTTCTTTCACTATAGTTTTTTGATGCTAGAAGAAGGACCTCTACCTTGCTTTCTTCATCCAAACCTAGGTATAACCATTGTTTTCTTGTTTGGCCAATTTCCACTAGTTTATGGTAGCGTATTTAGTGTAGAGTTATTTTTTGAATGATTTTTTAATACTATTAGTTTTGAGATATGACCTTTGTGTTTTGGTTTTTCCTATACTAGTATTTTTTCTTTAGATATAACGTCTCTTGTGTAGTGAAATCCTAAAAATATGCTAATCTTAGGCTACCCAAATCCCTAATTTTTGCTCCTATTTTCCTTGGAAAAACCAACATTATCTCAAAAATCTTGCTCTTAATACATTTAAACCTTTAAACCGTTATACTTTTTCATTTATAGAGCCAATTTTACATTTATAGTTTTTGTAGTAAAAATTTTCTTATTTTACATCTAGGCTACATTTCATTCTCCATTTATGTAGTTATAGTTTTACACTATTGCAGTGTTTACACTACAAATTATTCCACATCTATGCTATTGTAGTTTTGCATTGTTGTAGTGTTTGCAATGCATACCATTTTGCATTTATGCTACTATAATGTAATATGCTACATATAACTCCTTATTCATATAGCCTTGCTACATTCATCCAATCCCTTGGTTCTACACTATCTATGCCTTTCATGTTGACTGTATTGCCATATACCATTATTGACATGGCCTCAAACCATAAATTTCTTTATATCTATGACTCCATAGAACTAGCCATTGTGGAGAATATGCACTCCCTAGGCTTCTAGGACATAACCCAGTGCACAAGAACATTAATGAAGAAACTTATAATTTTATTTATGTAAAGATTCAAGTTGGTTTACACATCCTACATAAGAAGTTGAAATCTAAGTGCTAGTATGAGATAATTCATAGGAATGGAAAGGATTACATTCCCTCCCCCTTCAACCACATTGAATTATCAAAGTTTTATATTTATAGGTTAGCACAATTGGTAGATGTTGATGATGAGATCATACCAACTGAGGAAGCCAATTCAGATCAAGATCAAGAGGACCAAGATGAGTTTGGAACCTATTACAAGATAGATATGTACTTAGGGGACCATCCACAATGATCTCTCCCTAATGTATCCCTATTTAACTCTATGTCTCCTATTTCAGCAACAAACCAACTATCTCTTGTGACCTTCAGGAACCAAGTATCATAACCTACATCCTTTTTTACCTCAACACCTTTCATCACTATATCTTAGTCTCGACTAGTAAGTGACTATGTGCTACCAACCTTTATAATTTCAACTAGTCTTTCTTTGGCACTTTAGATTCCACACATTTCATGCAACCTATTTGTAATCTATACTTCTTCTTTTTCCCATGTCCCTATAAAAACATCATTTTCTATGATCAACCCTCCTGCAATATTAGTTACACAATCCCAATAGTCCATACCATTATCTATTTCATAGCCATAACCACAAACTATTCAACAACCATTAGTGCAGCCCACAGGAGCATCACAAAACCTATATCAAGCCATCCAACTAATTCAAAACCTTACTAAGAAGCTATGTAATCTTGAAGATAGCATAATCAAAACGCTAAATTTCATGGACTTTTACCAAGATGAGCCCATTAGCTCAACTATCCCTCAAATCACACTACCCATAGGTATCCCAATTTCTTATTTTACCAAGTACCATGATGAAGGTGACCCTGATGCAAACCTTGTTATATTCTATTCTATGTTTTTGCTACTACAATCCTAACCTTACATTGTACTATGCATCTTCCCTATGTCTCTAATAGAAAAAGACTTAGATTGGTACTGAACCTTACCTAGAGGTTCTATCTCCTCCTTGGATGACTTGGTAATCTAATTTGTAAAATACTTGAATTACAATTTGAAACATAAAACAAGCTTGGATCAATTAATAAAGGTAAGATAGGGGTTCTTTGAACTAGTTTGAAGTTCATTCAAAGGTAAAATGTGATCTTTAATAAAATTATTGAAACCCACCTTCTAGCTATCTTCAAGGGAGTAGTTAATAACTTCATCAAGTTAAAATTATACTACCTTGATCCTAGGCATGTAGTCAAGTCTTTTCTCAAATTAAGAACATAAAAAATGCTATAGAAGCTAATAATGTCCTAGCCTACATAGCCTATAAGAACCAACATGCAAAGAGGGAGAGGGATAAGGGTAAACAAACACATGTAGCCATAGCCATTATAGCTAAAGATCTAAAAATAATAATAGAGGGACTAGAGCCTTCACAATCTGAAGCCCCTACTACTTCATCTTAACTCTCAACTTCTAGTGCTACTAATCTTCCAAAGCCTAACTTTGAGTGTAAAGACTGATCTAAGTACACAAAGATACCAATGAAGCCCTTTGAGTTTCTTAAACAATTTTCTTAAAACCAACCATATTCAACATAATTAATTATCTATGAACACTTGTAAGAGGCATGATTATCTTTGTGAGATTGCTAAAGATCCAATCATAGTTACAAAAGAAGATCCACAACTACTAAAGTGCTTCAAGCTAGAACGATTCTGCCATTATCATCAACAACTTAGTCATAATACTAGTTTTTTTATTGGCCTTGAAAGATGAACTACAAAAAATGATTAATAATGAAGTATTGGTCATAAATGCACTCAATGCTAGTAATGATTCTTACACTATATCGATATTCAATATTCATAATAAGCCCCTTGTAATGATTAAGCTTCAACTTCCACAAGTTCAAGAACTCCTTTCTTTACAAGGGTATCACCAATTGCACCTCCCAAAGATCATTTTATCATTAGAGTTCCTCCCATTGCTATCGATAAGCACATAGCCCATGTTGACTAGAATTCACACATAGTGGCCAATGCATTAACATCTTCCCATTGAAACAATAATAAATCATCATCAAAACAATGAAATTCATCATCTCCTAATCCCACAATTAAGGAGAGTATGCAATCAAAGTTCTAGAAGGAAGTAGGTCCACCAAAACTTACTTTAATTTTAGCTATACCCATGAGGCATATTTTTCAAACCACATCAACTAGCCAACCTAAAGAAAGCCACAAATAAGAAAAAATCAAGAGGCCAAAACAACTAATGCTTAAACATGAAACTAAAATCCAAGACAATATGGAGGTATTCAAAGCAAACAAAATAGAAAAATCATCTACAAGTGACAAATACTTCCTCATTGCAATGGAACAAGTTAAGCTTTCATTAAAGAAGAAAAATACTTTCTTAATTTTTTATAATTTGGTTATGACTTCTTACAAAGCTTTAGTCAAAATGTTGACATCTAGATAGTTGACATCAAAATGTAAGGTTATGGCTAAGATTACAAAGCTTTAGTCAAAATGTTGACATCTAGTCATTTGAGTGAAGAGTGTTTTGCTAATGAGAAGTTTATTCACTCAATGATCATGAAACCTCCACTCATAAGAAAACCAAAACAAATTTCTTGAAAATTTCATGACAATGAAGTTAAAATCAATTTTTAGAGTAGCGAAGTATTACACATCCATCGTTTTATCACCATATGAGTTGGCTAGTACAATGTACATCATGTTCTTGTGGATGATGGAGCAGTAATGAATGTCATCACCTTGCCCATTTCTGAACATTTAGGCTTAGTTGAGAACATTTAAGACACCTCTAATTCCATGCTTAAGTTCTTTAGTGGGTCACATGTAGCAGTGATAGAGTCTATTTCATTAGATTTTGTATCTAGGAAATAGTTTCTCACATATTCTAACTTCTTAGTTATTAAAGAGATACTAGGCTTTAATTTAATCCTAGGATAGTCATGATTGGCTAAGTTATGATCAATTTCATCACCAATTCACCAAGAAATTACCATATGAGGAAGGTGAAATCATCATCCATGGGGATAACACAATCTCCTTGTTGGTCAATAACATTGAAATCTAATAAGGATTCAAGGTAGTGTTCCAAGAGGAAACTATTGTAACCAATAACAAAACCAATGACCACAATGAAATGAACAAAGTTGAAGCCAATAATACTACAAGCTTGAACAAGTCTTGGGAAAAACTACCATTTAGTTTTATGAGTGAAGGTAACAAAATGTACAAAATCATACATGAAAAGCCTTATTAGTTTCCTAATCTATCAAAGATTAAGAAGAAATCATGTAGTTAATTTGGCCCTTCTTTATTTCCCTTGTACATATGTTATGACCTATTTATTTAATTGCATTGTTTACAATTTTTATTTTAACAATTATGCTTCATTTTATAGTTTTACTTTGTAGTCTTATCTTTTACTATTATTTTAACTTGTAGCCTAAATCTAATATTTACATAGAAAACATAAAACATAAAAAATAATTAAAAATAACTATCCAAAGAGTAGCATTGAACTAAACTGAAAATACATCATAAAGCCAAACATATCTAGATAGTTCATAACCTTAGCCATAGTTACATAGTGTAACAAAAAGAGATGATACTTGGTCTTTGAAATCATAAGTGTAGTAACAAGTTGATAGCCATAACACCTAAGAATGACAACATATCATCATCAACAACAACAATAGATTAAACTAAATCATGGAAGGAGGAGGGGGAATGTTGTTAGAGCCATCACCATCATCACGAGAAGCCTGTGATTAAAAAAAAAAACAATGCAAAACACAAAACTATGAGAACATAAGATAACATCAAAACCAAAATAAAACTAAAAATAACATTGAAATTAAGAATGTTAACAAATAATATCATGAACAATAAAGTAGCCAAGCTCATAGACATAACTAGGATCACACTTCAGCTAAAATTGAATCATCATGAATCAACTTTGACCAAATATGATATTTTGTTAGACACTTAACATGAAAAAATCAAGTTTGATATTTTGTTAGACAATTGACATGAAAAATATAATTTAACATTTTGTAAAACATAGATAAAAATTTTGTCAAAAAGTTAACATGATAGGAATTTTATCAAATAGTTGACATGAAACTAAATTTACACCCAAATATGTAGCCATAACCAATAGTGCTAAAGCTTGAGGAGGTAAGAAATTCTAATAACACTATCTTAAGGACAGGGATAGTTAAAAATGATGGGAATGAGGGAGGAGTAGATCAAAAACATTATGATTACTTAATCTTTAGAGTATACACACTACCCTTGCATCCCCATAAAAATCCATAAGTGCCAAAACACTACCTTCCCATGTAGGAAATGTTTAAAATGTTGTTGTTTTAGAGATAAGGACCAAACACATTGACCATAAGACCAAATGAAATTTACAACATCCATCCTAGGTACCAAGCATTAAAAAAATATCAAGATTGATAGGGGAAAATCCCAAAACCTTACATTTAGGTAGGAAAATGTGGGAAATATTGGCCCTAAAGGATAGGCAAAAAAATTTAGAAATTTAATTACTGGCCTTAAATGTGGTAAGTGCTGTCGATTTGGTGAAAATTATTAAAAATGCTACACATATAGGTGCAAAAAAAACCTTAAATTCATAAAAAATTGGCCAAATAAACTTATTTTATACAAATTAACCTAGGGGAAAAAATCCAATCATGACCTAAAATCCTACTATGCTACATTCTTCAGTCCCAAAGGTCAAAAACGCTAACCCTAGGTAGGAAAAATCTCATCAATGCTATCAATGTAGCAATAGAAAAAGCAAACATTGCCCAAAATTATCAAAAACATAAAAATACGACATGTGCTAGTAAGAAAAATAAAAAAATTCCAATGTTTCTCTAACACAAAGAGCCCAAGAGATTTAAAAAATTAGTTTTGCTCAAATACGTTGTGTTGATGAAGTTTTATAGTACTAACCTTTCCAAAATACACTATGGGAATAAAATAAAAAATGAAATATGTCAAATATGTTGTGTTTATGAAATTAAAAATGAAATTGAATTAAATATGCCATGGAAATGAAATTGATCTCATACATTGCCTTTTGGTTGGAAACTACGTTCCATAGCCTAAAACATTTCCATTTCACTCTAGTACGTTGATAGGTTGATTCCAAAATTCTATATCTAACATACCAAGTGACAAAAAAATTGGGAAAATGAAATAGTTAGCTTATTTGATTTGAAAATGGTATCAACTTAATCTACACTCCCCACATGCTACAAAAGATTATCAAATACACTATTAACCTAATGTATGAGACTCACACATTGCCCCAATATCTGAAACACATTGATAATAGGTATTATTTGCTTAATTTGACTTATTTTGATATTAAAATATCATTATGCTATTCATCTATGATCTTTTCATTGAATTATTACATGTTTTAACCATATGATGGCTGAGACACAATATTAACACTATTTAGTATATTAAGTTTTCCTTTTTTTGACACTGTTTGACAATTACATCATGTAGATGCTACTTAATATGCTTATGTTGACATGTAGGATTAATATATGAAGATATAAGAATAATTTGAATTTCCTTTGAACCTAAGTAGACCTTTTCGATGATGTTATTTTACCAATTAACCTTGAACACCTAAATCTTAAGTCTGGAAGCCTTTTTTATTGTACAACCTCAATTAAGAAAATTAAGTTCTTTGCTTAAACCTTAGCTTTCCCACTACATCACCAAATTCCTACAAGGAAACATAAAAGCCTACATGTGGTTCTTATTACATCTAACATTGACATGTTTACTTTTAGTATTATTGGCCTATGTTTGCAAACCTAAGAGAATACGAAACATTGATGGACCTTGTAGCGTATGACAAGTGAGTGTGCATGATATTATCTCTTTTTGGTTTTAGAACACTACAAAATTTACATAAAATATATAAAAAAAACATATAAAACTCTCAAGTTCTACCAGTTGTATCTCAGAGTAGTGATTGTTTGCATATTATCTCAAGTTTTCTCTTGTAATCATGTTTCTTTGATATGTTTTCTTTTTCTCTCCATGTTATGTTTGTAGGATGAGCTTGGAGTAATCATAGAGGTATGAATCATCATATTATTGAGTTATCATGTGATCTCAATATATGATATTTGACTAGCTTGTTCAAACATCCCAACAATGCTTGACTTATATCATTCATACTATCCTTTCATAGCCATAACCATATAATCATTTTAGCCTTCATTACCTTCCTAACATTAAAAACCTATATTTGATATTCATGCATCATGGCCATGTGACATCTTCTACAACTTCATCAATCAAGTTTATTGAACTCTCAAAATATTTAAATGAGCAAGATAACAAAAAAAATGGCCTTGGCATTAAAACCTAAATAAGTTTTTACTCCTAATTAAAAAGGAAGAATTTTAAGAAAGAAAAAAGGTTAAGGTATCCTAAAACAAAGTAATAAATGTATGAAAAAAATATCCAAGTGGTTAACATAGCCAATATCAAAGCATTAGTTTCTTTGAATTCTTGCATCAGTAACCAATAGTTCAAGCATGAAGTGCAAAGACCTCATCAACAAAAGAGTTCATTAGTATGCCATAACCATGAAGTTAAAACATTTGAAATTATTCATTAGCCTATTTAACTACTTTCAAATGTCCAATATATGAATTTCCTTATTCCAAGTTATCATCCTTTTATGTTAATCTTACTTCACGATTATGAATACTCCTTGCCATGGTTTGACAACTATAGAATCAAGTGTTGAGAGAGAAGCATTGGTGATGAACCCATGGTAGTGTTTCACATTCTTTGTTGATATCTTTAGGATGAATCCTTACACATCAATAAATAGGAGCTAATGAAACACCTTAAAGAAAATTTCAATTATGAATTAGAAAGCCTTGTAACCAAATTTTTGACATGAAATTCTAGTTGGATTTAAGAGCAAAAATAAATGCCTTGAATTCCCTTCAAAAAATTTATCTTGTAGCCCTAGTTTACAAAAATATAGAGGCATTATTATTTGTAAAGTGTAATTTATGATATGAGACATAAAAAATGACATGAATTATGCTAAAGTAGTGTAAATAATACTCAAACTATCAAAACATTGGCATTCCTAGTGCATTTCCTCAAAAATGTCATAGTGAAAAACATTGTAGTTTTGGGCTAATCAAAATGTCAAAAATGCTATGTAGAATGCCTGGAAAATTTTTTAAGTCAACATAATAATAACAAATTTTGACCTTTTAAATGAGAACTACCATCATTTTAAGGACTTTTGAATCATTTGAAACTTCTCCATACTAGAGACTTCTAGAGTAGAGTAAAGATCTAAAATTCTATAGTCTTCTCCCATAGTTTTGATCATTAGAAGCACCAAGAACTTGTTGCAATTGATATTCAAGAGCAAATCAATCAAGCTAGAAAAGTGTAGGATAGCAACATCACACACACTACATACTTGTGCATGAGATCCAAAATGATAGTTTCAGAAAGATCTCTGAATATCATGTATACTTAGGTATCTATCTATACCTTTATAATCCTATATTTCATTATATTTTATAGTATTTAAAACAAAATTTTTAGTTTTTATTGGTCACATATTTTCTCTTTTCTCTTGAATCTCACAAATCCAATGTTGGATCTATTATTTACTCACGTTCTTGATCATGTTCCCTTATCTCATTCAGTAATAGATTCTCAAGTTCTTAGGTAATCAACAAGACCATATAAGGCACCTTATATAGTCTTTGAGGCTCATGGATATTGAGGTAAAATTTTTTTATATAGATCAATTCAATTTCTAACTCAATTTTTTTTGTCACTACACTCACTACTATGTAGCATGATCAGCTTGTTGAATTATGTTTGAGCATAGTGTAAGATCATGATTATAATGGTTATGTAAGTAGGATTCCTAACCAAGATCAACATTAAATTTCAAAACTACCTAAGGATACCTTGTGAAATGATTTTTTAAGGATATTTAAGGCATCAACCTACATTGGGGAGGACTCATTTGCATAACTATTAGACAGCCAACTTACAATCCATCATCATATGTCTAGGATCATTCAATTGCAATCCTAATGATATGAATTATCCAAATTTTCTTATCTTCAAAACAATTTTTGGCATAGAAACATGACATTTCTAAATCTAATTATGAACATTTTGTGTGTCCAAAACCTCAAGTTTATTATTTACATCTTTAACAATTTTTATGACTTTGGTTTGATTCTTAATGTTTTTTAGAATTTATAAAATCCCTTAGTTTCAAAGTGAAAAATTATGGTTAATATCTACATCAATGCATCTCTATCAATATTTTTTAATACATTGATTCATTCTCATTGATGTAGTGTAAATATAGTATATATACACATGATACATAGCCAGTTTTTACATTTTCTTCCAAACACAAGAGAATTTTTATAGTTTTTAGAGCCTAGAAGCTTCAAAGAGCCATTAGTTCAACTTGCAATATCATATTTCACCCATTTTATAATTTGGGAGCTTCCAAAGGCAAGCTCTTTGTCATGGGAGCTTCAGGAAATAGTTTTTTAATGAAATTTCTAATATTGCATAGTTAGTTAAGCAAACTAAGTGATTAAAATAAGAATAAAAATCAAATAAATTAACATATTTAACTGCCTTAGTACCTTAATTTTTGCGATATATCGAGAGATTTAATGCTTATTTTCTTGAAATTAACACTAATAATAAGTGATCATGATGAGCTAGCCAAAATTTTGGGGCTAGATTATTTTCATTGTAGAAATGTCACCTTGTTTGTGACTAGCTTGCAAGTTGTATCTATGGAGGGATGGTCCAAATTTAAAAAAGTCATCAAGATAAAAAATAATTAGGATCAAATCCAATCAATTTCCACACTTAAGACTATCACTCATAAGTAAAATCACAAATCATCATCCTATTAATATTAACTTTAAGAGTGAAAATTAATGATTAAACTAAATTGAAATCATAAAGTACAAACGTAAATTGTTAATATTACAAGAAGGATGCTACCCAATGTATGACTCTACCTTGCTACTTCCATGATGCATTAACCTCGATATTCCACCAGTGGACTCTAATGGTTTGTAGTTATTACAAGGTTCAATGGATCTTCACTTTAGAATTATTTACAAAAATTTAAAAATTTTATTTTAGTTTGACATGGTTTTTTGAGTATTGACACCCTTATTGTGTGTTAAGCTCTTTCATTTATATTTGAAGAGGTTACATCATAATTAGGAAAAAATGTCATAAATTTAAAAATTTTGACATTCATTGAGAAAATTGATGAGGATTGATATAATGTTACAATGATATCAAAAAGTATCACACTAGCAATATTCTTCTATAGTTGATTTATATTGCACTTGTGGTATGGATCAATATCCCTATTCCATGGTGAGGTGCATTCTACTTTTATTAGATGATATTGATCTTTATCACAATCACGATAGAAATCAATATGATTTAGGTGAAATCAAATTGATTTGAATGATGTGGATCAATAAAATTCTCTTTAGAATATATCAAGATTCTTGGTCTCCATCGATATCCCCATTGATATTTATCAATCTTGTCACATCTTGCTAAAACACAAGCTAAACGAAATAATTAGTCCTTATCATTGTGCATCAATGTAATCGATGCACTTCAATATGATAAAATATTTTAAAAAGTAAAAGTAAGACAAGTTTATATTATAAAAATGGGGCATTTTGGGGTTTAACATAGCCCCTATGAGCCTTTGGGCTAGTGCTTGGCCAATAAAGACATCAAAAGAAAAGAAAAGAGAGATATATATCAACCTAAGCATGTCTATAATATCATCAAAGATCCTAACCTATACAACATCATGGCCAAACTTTATTTAGCTAGAAACTAAATAAATATAACTTCATAAACTTTTTCTTTTTATAATAATAACAATAAAATTACCAATGAGCTTTGAACATTATGCATTCATTATTAAATCTCTACTAAAAGAAAGAAAATGGAATAACACTATGTCATAAATGAGAAAATAATTCATATTCTTTATCAAATTTAAAATCATAAACTACTTGTCCTTAATCCAAGTCTTAAAAATAGAAATTAATTACATAATAATGGTAAATAGAATCTGTCCATACCAACCAACAATGTCTCAATGATCATAAATAACACAACAAAAATAATATGAACTTCATACGAGGATTTGGCCTTTGATCCTCCCTCTACCTCCACGTCCTTCTCAAAGTGGTAGGATTTCAACTCCTTCATCATCATCTTTGATTTAAGGATGCACATTCCTCCCAGTGTCTACTACCCTCATATTCATGGTAGTGAGAGTGAAGATAACCTTCTCTAGCATAGTCAAAATCTTCCTTTGAGTATACTTGACCTCCTATAGCTAGGCTCACACCTCCTCTATGAATTCTTGACCTTCACTAGCGTCTAGTGCTAATGAGGAGTCTAGGTCATTAGATAATTGATGAAGGGACCAACCTTAGTGTAAGTTTTCAGGGATTGAGCAAAGGTGTCATTCTTTATCATTGTAAGATGCACCTTTGTATTCGTTTGAGGCTCTATGATACCTGAGTTCCTTAGAATGGCTAAAATAAGAAAAGAAAAGTAATGTTTAAGCACATCATCATTTTAATTTTACACCATGTACCTAATTAGTAGGTAGGAAAAATTTTCTTCCTCTTTAAACTTTTGAGCCTTCATCACCCAAAGAGCCAGGATTAAGACATATGTGATGTATGTGGATGGCAAGATGTTCATGATAATAATTCTTGCCATCACATGATGCTTTAGCCATAGGCTTATGATTTATAATCCTTAATTTTGTAGCCTACTAGAGTCTAATTATTTGATGAACTAATGGAAATGATTATGTTTGTCTTCTGTGCTATCATTTTGTCTAAAAGTATCCACGCCTAAGCTGGAAGACTGAACCACAATGAAGTCATGTTATGATAATCTTTACCCTAGTTTTTCTTAGGGAGAAAACTAGGTAGCATTCTGGATGATCCAACTTGGTTAGATGCTACTTTAGGTTCCTATAAAACTCTAGGACTTCCTCCTGGTAGAACTAGTTAATGGGAGGTTAGATGAATGCTCAACACCCCATTATTTCTAGTTGTTTGTTTACAACCATGTTAGTATTGTCAAACCATTTAGTGTAGTCCACCTCCTGATGCTAGTGGGCAATGTTCAATCTTTCATTTCTAGGGGACTAAAAAATGATAAAAATTTTGAACATGTAAAAATTATCAACAATTTCTTTATTAAAACCCATTCTTAACTTGTCTTGCTACTTCGTAGTGGGTGACTTGGCCATTTATACTTCTACTAGTGCATAAAAAGTATTGAAAAAGAAAAAATTATCAATTTTTAATCCTAGACCATGAGAGAAATCCAAATTGTCAAGATATTCTTACCAAGTGTAAGGAGGATGATGCTTTACCTAATGTGAACCTCTGCTACCTAGCCGTGGTTCCTTAAGAATTAGACAAGTAGCACTATCATAGAAGTGCCTAGAGAAATGGCTGGAGAAGTGGAAGCCTTAATCACCAAGATACATAAAGGAAGAAGAGGGTTTTATAGGGATAAATTCTATCCTTGTAGGTGGTGGATTTTTATAATAGGGCCACCACCTTACTTTTTACATTTTTTTTTGTTTTATCATATCGATATCTATTGAAGAATTGATATTTTTTGATATGGATTGGATCAAAGCATATCACAAAAATGACATAAATTAATATATTCAACATCATGTTTATAAGATATTGAAGTTCATCAGTGCTAGACTATTCAAACATGTAAATTTTAGGAAAAAATTTTATTTATTGATTCTCATCGATTATCTCTATATGAATCAATATGATTGTATATGAACATAGGGATTTTTATAGTAGCTATGTTGTTTAAATGTAAAATTCTTGGGAAAATTTTATTTTCATTGATTCACATTGATCAAATCAATATGGATTGATATTAGTGAAAATTTACATATTCATTTGAATCAATAAGATCAATACATTTATTGATAACCTGAATGCAAATTCTACCAAGATTGATTTAAATTGTACCAATTTAGATTATTCAGTTTAATTTATCATAATACATTGATCTCATGATGTCTATTGATATGATTGGACTTTGAAAAGTATAGTTCTCTTGTAATGCATCTATGGACATCGATCTCACGATTTCCCTTGATAAATAATCTTATTAATTGAGTCTCATCACTTCCTTTGATATAAATCAATAGTAAGGAAATAAATTTATTTAGCTAATATATTTATTTAAAAAATCACTTCCTTTTTTCACTTGTAATTGAATCTTATTATCATGGTAGGAATTCACATATTATTAGGGTAGGATTATTTATGCTAAACTTCTCCTCACAAGGTCCACTTCATTTGTTAGAAGAATGACTTAAATCTCAAGGTTTCTACCTTTCCTAAGTTTCAAGGATCTAAGATACATTTCTTTCAACAAACTCATTCCCTAACTTGCTCTTGGATCAACTTTCATGTTGGTTATAGCATACTATCCTATCCAATTTTAATTTGTGTATCCCCCCTAATTAATATAGGGTATGTCAATAGCGAAGGTTAATTAATTGAATTATTATTAATGGTAACTATATTACAGGAATGTCAAGAGAATAGACCAAAATGGAAAATTATATGGATTTTTATATATTCTTCCCTATGTATGATGCACCGATAAGCTTTGATATTCCAATTGTTAGTATCCATAATGCCTTGCCATAGTAGGGATCTCAACCACTAACTCCTATGGAAGGCATATNAATAGAGTAGCCAAACCCTTGCAGTTTTATTTTGTAGTCTTAGAGAATAGTCAGCAAGTGCTTTCAATGTGGATCTAAGTTAGTTGTACAACATCTTATTTAAGTTGCAATGTACTTGGACACATTCCATGAACAATAATAAGATCAAGATTAATTCTTATTCACTGTAGCACTTTAACTAGATTAAATTTACTTTCTATGCAATTTTACTTTACATGTACTTAGTTAATATTTGAGTTTCATGTACTTAGTTAATATTTGCATTTACATGCACATTAATCAATTGGTGGAATAAGCGCAACCATTTTCGATCGTAAACATGTATTTGCTTGGTAATCCTAGCAGCATTATTTCTTGGTTTGCCTAGTAGCATAACACTTGGTAATCCCAGTAGTGGATACATGGGTTCAAGGCATGTATGGCAAGCTAGGAACAAACACTCATCACTCGTAGGCTAGTTTAGACTTTATCTTCTTATTGTTGATTAGATTAAATAATTAATTTCTTTATTATAATTAGGAGTAGCATAAAGCTACAACAACATCAACCATCATATGCATCACTTTGGACTAAACCATAAATGACAAAGCCATCACTAGTCCAAGTGGGAAGATAGTGAACTACGATCAATACTTAATGATCTAGATGCCAAACTAGTCCCATCCATGGAATTTGATTGGGTTACATGTGAATGCTCATAATTCATATGGTTGGATGTAGCAGGTACCCATTGCTCATCATTGGCACCATTTCCAAGTATGGTGCTAGTAATATAGATTAGTTATATTATACACAATCATTGTAAAGGCATTAATGATTTTTCTTTTAAAAAATTTTAAAATTTAAAGTCATACATGATAAAACCATGTCTTCTTCACATAGGACCCATAACACATTGTATCATGAAAACACTCATAGCACAAATGATAGGTTCTATACTAAAGAGAATTGGAGTGAACAACCTCAAGTAGGGATTTCATATGCTCATTTCCATTCTTACTATGCAAGGACTACATTCAACTAGTACAAACAATCCTAGAGGAGATGAAGAAAGTCCTAGAACATGGAGGGCCTCAAGGCCTAAGACCTCCTCTAAATCTAAAGGGGCCATGGGGGGTAATATAGGAGCCATGGTAATTCTCCTAGTTCCTCATCTTCCTCTCCCTCTTCAATGTCTAGTTTTGATGAAGATGAACATAGGTATACAGATAAAGCTCTATTAAGGGATCTAGATGCAAATAGAAATCGAACCCAAGGGTAAAATCAAAAACATCAAAATGAGCATAAGCAAGACCATTGCTACTAGACAAATAAAAATGACAATTATCATGATGACATGTATAATGAAAATGAACCTTTGTTGGCTACTAGGGACCTAACACAGATTAGGGAGGTAGTTCAAATACCCCAAGGTCATTAAAGGGATAGCCACATCAAATAGCTTGATATGGATAATATTCCTAAATTTAGGGGAGGTTATAATTCTGATCCACAACATCATTTACAAGCCTTCCATGATGCCTGTACCTTGCAAAACATCAAACATAAGTGGCAAAAGCTTAAGCTCTTTCCTAGGATGCTAATAGATGAAGCTGAAGGTTGGTATAGATCATTGGAACTAGATTTAATCCACCAGTGGTCTACAATGCTTGAGATTTTTAACAAAAAATACCAAACCTATGAGAGAGTGTTCAATATGAGAAAAAAAATTTAAGGATGAAGCAAGGAAATCATGAATCCTTTGATGTAGCCTTGGACATATACTATTCTCTACTTCATAGATGTCCAGGTCATGGGTTTTCTCAAAAAGAGTAACTTTTCCACATCATAGAAGGGCTTCATAATCAAATGAGGGGATTTATGCCCAAGGTCAATGATACGAACTAAAAGCCCATCAAATACAAAGGCTAATTGAGCAAGTGGAAAAAGAATAAGGAGAGTTATGTAAATGAGAGAAAGTAGAGGAATACAACTAGGACCTAGCTCTTCAAAAGAAGAGGGTCCATATCTATGATGAGGAAAAGGAGGCTACTCTCGATGAGATGATTTCACAACAACCTTACCAATACAAAAGTCTATCAATGAGCTTGAAGCAAGCCTATATAAGATGTGGAGTTGATGAATCACAAATTTACAAGTAAAAATCATAGAGGAGAGGATAATACAAAAAGAATCAAGTGATCAAAACAAGAAGAGGAAAAAGAACCAAGAAACAAGTAGGAACACTTATTGGCAAAAAGGAAAAATGGTTATAGGTGAAGAGGCTATAGACTCAAACACAGAACATTATGATGGATGTGAATTCTACCTATATGACCATCCAAAGGGTTATTTCCCAATCATGTTACATCTAAATAAGTACTAGGCTTTTGCTTTGAATCCTAAGTTTGTACAAAAGTGAATACCTAGGAAATTACCTTACAAGGTAATTATAGACAATCCTACAAGCAATTGTACTATCCTAGTGGGACTTCTTATCAGCCTTAAAACTACTATCAACTGTAATGGAAAAATCCATAGTCATGGAGGAGGCCATCATCAAACCAACACCATCCTTATTGTCAGCTAGACCTATACAAATATTATGTTCAACATATTTCCCCAACTGGTTCTACTTCCTCTACCTCAAATCACTATTACTAGTCTCTTGACTATCATCAACTTGCAACATCTTCTATGGGATCACCATCTCACGCCTCTCACCCTACATCGTATCCTCAATATTCTCATACTTCCCTTCATCACATGCCATCACCAACAACACAAGAAGGTTTGGCACCACAACATCAATGAAGAATGTCACTTGTGTGATGAACATACATGGAAATGATAATGCTAGTAGATCTCAACCACAACCTTAGAAATGTCCTTTCTTTAGGGTAGTTTCTTCACATAAGCACAAAACTCATAGACCTACTAGCACATCAAAACCAACACAATGCCAATCTGGTGCAACATCCTTCCTCTCTAGAACAATCTCTCCTAATCATATGTAAAACACAACAACCATCACCACTCCAATACAAGACATAAAAGATAACCTATCACTGTGGAGGGACAATAATCTCCATGCATCACCAATAATAATAAAGAATGCAGTTGTGGGTTTGAAGTTCAAAATATCAACACAACCCCTATACCAATCCACAACAAAGTTAAGGAACAAGTATGTGAGTGAAAACAAGTCTACGCAGTAGCCACTAAACTAGAGGACATCCAGTGGCTTGAAAATGAAAGTACAAAATTATTTTAAAAGATGCATAGAACCCACTAATCCACTTATTAGTTCTAGACTTAAGAAAATGAACCAAACAGAGAACTTAGACACAAATATCTTACACTTTGATTATACACTAGAAGAGGATGTTTAACATGGATGCCCTAGAATTAAAATAGAAAATCAAGAAGAAGAAGCAAACACATTTGGACCTCATAAAAATGAAATACCATCAAGTTCAGTTGATGATACATCTCCAAATGATCCAAATGAGATTATCACCAATTTTCAATCTGCTACCATGTGAATAATTAAATCAACAATGGTGATAGATGGGAAACTAGTGGTGTATAACCAAAGAATTGTGGGGTCCATTTTCCAAATGTGTGGTCATAAGTTTAGTAGTGGGGGAGATGCTCCATCCTAATTCAAGAACTAATAATTGCTTTTCACTTTTATGTTTGACAATTTTTTATCATTTTCTCATTTCTTTCACCATTTTCTAATTCTTAATATGTTTTCCATTTCTTGTTATTTTTCTTTTCTTTATAACTTTCTCTTTTCTTGAGTCATTTTATTTATGTTTTATGAATGTTTTATATGTTTTTGATAATAATATTGCTAGTCATGATGTAGAATTTAATGTTATGTGTTGGGTTTTTGTGTTATGCTATCAAGATGATTGGATAAGTAATTGTGTGAAGCGGTGAGGCCACCCCATCCATCTCTCTAGTTCTCTAAATAAAAAGGTCTTTTGTTATGAAGGCAATTTGGTTTTTCTTTCATGAAACTAAAATAAATTATTGAAGAAAGAGGGAAATACCAAGTGTGAATGATAAACGGTGTGACCTCAAGGGGATTTGTTGGGTTCTCTTCTTGACTTTCTTCATGTAGTTTATGACTCCTCTAGAAATGTATCATCATTCTTCTATCAACCAATAATAGGAAGCTAAAAGTATTTCCATGGTGTGGTTCCCATAAAAAATACAAAAAAAATAAAAAAACAATAATGGAAATTTAAAGCACATCCCTTAAATACAATAATGAGCTACAAGCACTAGTTATGGGGCTAGAAAGACATGTTGCCCATGCTTAAAGGTGCCCCTCTAACTAAGGCCCTTTCTTCCTTCTTCTCTTTTCTTCTCATTTTGGAGTGATGATTGTTCTTTATGGTGGTTGTGGACTCATGATGGTCGGCAAGAAGGAACGCATTAATGCAAGGTCACTGTTCATGGTATGGACTTGGTCTAAACTTGGATGGATAAGTATGCTGATCATTTTAATGACACTTGACATAAGAACATATTGTGGACATGGTAAAGCACATTACATCCCTATCTCTACAATCCATTCTCATCCCATTATTCATCTCAATGCTGCATATAATTATGAGCCTTTTGGTTTTATGTAGTATAGTGCAACATCCCAACCAAGGCAATTGTGTGTTGTTTGGAATAAAGGCATGGTCTACATTTAACTTCTTGGGTACCCATAGATATTTGTAGAAGTGGTTATGCAAGGGTATTATGGTAGGAGGCTACTTTGAGAAGGACCCACTTGCATAAATTTTGTTGATCATGGCTTTGAACTAACCTTCACATATTCCAAAACATCAGTGACAATTTCTCTAAATTTATGCATGATTTTGGGACTACTCATCCCTTTTAATTAATTTTTCCTACTTTTCTATCTCAATATCCTTCAATTTCAAAACTTTCTTGGCCATCTTCTACATTTGACCTTTGATTTTCATTATTTGAAATCTTGTGTGCTTTCAAAGTTATGCTCATTAGTCATGGGGGCTATGGATGTCTGCTTTGAAATTTTTTGAAATTTTTTCTAACATCCTATTTTTGAACATCATGGTAACTAATAGTCATTTATCAAAATAATATGAACATCTTAATGATTTTAGTTACCTCATAGCCTTGGGCATAGTACACTATCATCGCCTTGTGCTTAAACGCAAACTAAGGAATCTGAAAAAGG
This sequence comes from Gnetum montanum, assembly GCA_015680685.1. Taxonomy (NCBI): domain Eukaryota; kingdom Viridiplantae; phylum Streptophyta; class Gnetopsida; order Gnetales; family Gnetaceae; genus Gnetum; species Gnetum montanum. The sequence continues at coordinate 1,829,339 of MNCI01033474.1, forward strand.
TTAATTATTAAGGAAAATTTATCAAAACTAATGTTGATTATTTGGTGACTACACATGATGCTAAAAGAAATGCCTGAAGAATAAGGTCTTTTACCAAGTAAGAAAAGGAAGCCAAGAGAGGGACAACAAAGGATATGCCCATGGACAAATTATAGCACATATAGGATAACAGCTCAAACATCACATGATTAATTGATCCATGGGATAGGAAGAAAAAATTTCAGTCCATTCTTCAAGAATGTTGTGCATAACCAGAGAAGCATCAACATAACAATCAAGGTTTAAATTATGTCATTGCTAGTGGCAATAAAAATAATCATCTTTAACAAATTTTTGAAGACCTTTGTAAGTTTTGTAATCTTCAATGTCTCTCCAGTCTTTTTGTCATTTTGTCATTTTGTAATGCATCCACTCAAATAAAATTTTGTAATGCAACACTCAGAGTCAATCAATAGTTTGTGTGTCAATCAATTAGTCAATAATCCCATACCCTTCAAAAATTGTATGAAAAACTTATTCTTCCTTTTGTTCACTCTAGAATAAGTTTTCCTTCAGTTGTGGGGGTATGATGAGTCATTAGTTGATTGCATCAATGGGATTCCATCAACGCAATCACATCAATGTGTGTTTTGCTATGTCAACACATATGCATCGATGTAGTATCTATTTTCACCTATAAATATGTGTTCTTCCACTGTGTATTGGTGATGAGCAGTGAGGTAACCCTATGCCCAACCATATGAATCACAAGCATTCATGCGTGATCTAATCAAACTTCATAGACCTTAAGTTCTTAAGTACACTAGTTCTAAAACATGAAATCTAATTGAAACGATCGTTGTCTTCTCAGTTCCACTTGTAAGGTACAAGTATATGGTTAAGTGCAACTAAGGTATATGATTTTTATCATTTTGTATTTTATAAGTTTAATCGCCTAGAACAAGAATGAAAGGTAGAGGAATTTAATATCTAATTAATCTACTACTTAGCTAGCCTAACACAAATACATGTTCCCACTCTCCAGACACATCCTAAACACATCTAGCACTACTAGGTTACCAAATGTTAAGCATCTCTTGGTTACCAAGTGCTACACATATGCTCAAAGTGGTTATGCTTGTGTTCATTAACAACTAGAAATTGATTGCTTGACTAAAGTGCATTAAAGTAAAGTGCATGAATATTAAAAGCATCAAGGAAACATTAATCTATTCTCAGTGCTACAAGGATGATCAAAAGATCTTGTCTTTATCTTTGTCACATTGTTGTGCATAGGTACATCAGTGTTCGAACAAAGATCCATACACACTTAGACTCCTGTTGTGGGCACTCAGAAAATATTCTAACTCTGAAGAAAACAAATTGTAAGAGCTTCGCTATGTTATGACCAAAAACTATCTCCAAATCATGAGCCCAAGCACTATATTTATAGGTTATCATATACCCCTTGATAGTGGATATTCAACATTGCATCTTAGGGTCCAATATCAAGCATCTGATATTGAGGTTCTAATATCATATATTCGATATTGAAGTAGATCAAAACATGATCCATCATACCTCGAGGACTGAATGAAAACTCATCCTTGAGTGAAGAAGGGCAAGATAAGTTCCTTACAAAATATTAGGCAAGTATGGAATTATTAGCTAGCATGCAAACTTGACTCAAATGGAAGAGACAAACTCTAAGTGCTTGAGTGTATGGATTTACAATCTTTTACAAAATTGGGTGTCCATGATAAGAGAAGTGAACACCCTTGATAAAAATGACATCCAACTCCTCTTAGTAGCTAAAGAGCGAGGGAGAAGATCCAACAGTCATGAACACTCCTTGTCATAAGGTGCTACTGCTTATCCTTTGGTGACGATAGTCCTGCTTCCAATCTGTGCTTTCCACTACAATCACAACACAATCGTAGATAATTATGCAATCTATACCATATAGCTTTAAAGTTCCTCATCTTGTCGATGGTTACATTTGGCAAAGTTGTGATTATGGTGAATTCATTTAGTTAATTGTGTTAGCAAGAAAGTTGATAAATAAGGTAAAATGGATAAGCGGAACATTAACAATTTGGAAAAGTCCAAAAGCAATGAAATACTTGAAGAGGATTTAAGAATTCACAACAGTAACAAAAAAAGATTTAATTGAAAAATGTTGTGAAGATGTGCACAATTGGATGTCATTGATGATGTAAACAAAAGGATTTGATTATAAGGATGTCTAAGGGTAAAGAACTTAACTAATCCAACCAAAAGATATGCAAGTGGGTCCTCCCCAAAGTAGGCACAAGCCTATTATTACCCTCACATAACCTCAAACCAAGGAGTCTGTGGGCCCCGTGGATGATTAATTATTACAAAAAGTTAAATACAAAAACTTGGAAAAAACTACCTAAGAATTTTGAGACATCAAACAAGAACATGAAACTAGCAATGAGGTGAGACATGGAAAGCATAGATGAATGAGAGAGAGTGGAATGGAGTTTCTAATTAAGGTCACATAAAGTCCCTTATGAATTTTGTGGTTAAATGACTTGATAAAATCTATCTTTAGTCCATACCAAAACCAACCACGTTTAGTGACTGCACATTGTCATTCTAAGATTAATCCACCCTCCTAAGACACACGAGTACTCCCATAGAACAACCACCATTCCTTATTAGAGAAGAAAAGATAAGTAGGAAGTGAGGAAGGGCCTTAGTTAGAGGGGACCTTCAAGCATGGGTGACATGTCTTTCTAGTTCCATAACTAGTGCTTGTAGCCTATTTATTTTGTTTAATAGATGTGCTTTGAATTCCCATCATTTTTATCTTCTTCTTTTTTATGATGGGAACCATATCATATAAATACATATTTAACTTCCTATTATTGGTCGACACAAAATGGTAAGAAATTCATGAAAGCACCAAAGTAAGTAGAAAGGCATAGAGTACCGAATCCCCTTGAAGTCACACCCTGAACAAAACATTAAATCCTTTCCAAATCTAGAAACTACCAAAGTCACAAGTTTTTTAAAGTTTTGTCAATGAAAAAGGGACTGCACATTTCCAAAAACAAGAAAAACCATAGAGTTTGTGGATGGGTGGACGTTGTGGACTCACTCCTTATTTCATGAAAAAGAAGCCATGTCCTAATTATCTATAATAAAATTCAAAGCTAGAATCTAGACACCAACAATCAAACAACTGAATAGTACATACCACCATCAAGCAATGAATTATCACTGTGCCTAGCACATATTAACAAAAAGTTAGAAAATCACACTAGAATAAAAGAAAGTGTAAAATATTCAAGAAATGGCAAATGTACTAATGATGGTCTAAAACAAAAATTAGAAAAGATTAATAACATTGAAACATGAAGATGTAAAATAAAGAATGTGCAAAACAAAAATTCATAAAAGTAACAATCTGTAAAACAAAAATGTGTAAACCAAAAAGATGAAAAACCTAAGGAGCCACTTATATAGTTAGCATGAATGGCCATCTCTCCCACAACTAAGTTGAAAGGAGGAGATCTAAAATATTGAGCATGGTTGTCCATCCAATGAGGCATTTGTTGCACTAGCTTTCTTAGGTTTGTGGAAAGGCTTGACTTGTTGTATGTTGACCAGTTGCTTCTTGTCTGGGCTCTTAGGTTTATAGATCATCATGGCCCCAAAAGGAAAAGTTTCGTAAATTATATATGGTCCTTCCTACAACATCTGGAACTTAGTTCATTGAGGTATGTGTGTAGAGTTCCAGTAGAGAACATTATCTCTTGGTTGAAGTTATACTTTCCTAATTCTAAGGTCATGGTGCTTTTTATTGAATTCCTTGTATACCCCGTTAGATGACAAGGCCACCAATTAGTTTTCATTTAGCAAGTTGAGATTCATTAATATTTATTTTTGTGCTAGACTTAAGTTAAGGTGAAGATCATAGGTTGTTGAAAGTGTATAGAGCTCGGATTAAATAGGAAGTGTTGGCAATTTTCTATACACCAACTTATAGGAAGAGTAGCCTATAGGAAGTTTCCATGTTGATTGGTAGGCCCAAAGGGCATCATTGATTTTTTTCCTCCATTATTTCCTATATTTTCTAATAGTCCTTGTTATAATCTTTATGGTTTCCCTATTTACAACCTCAGCTTAACCATTAGCTTGGGGATGGTAAGGTGTTGTGAGTTTATGTTCAACCCCCAAGTGTTGCATAAGCTTCCAAAAGGTAGTGCCTATAAAGTGAGTTCCATTATCAAAAATTAAGGCACATGGCACACCAAACCTATTTACAACATTTTGTTGTAAAATCTGAGTAGTAGTAGAAGATGTACAGTCGATGATGGCTGCTTCTTTTGCCCATTTCATACAATAGTCAATAGCGACTATGATGTATGCCTTTTTATTTGACATGGNTCCCAACATAGTGATCCCCACAAGGATCTTCATGAGGATCTTGGAGAATGTGTAATTGATTAGCATCAAGGACACACCATCAAAATAGGCCATCAGTGCACACCTTGTAGAGGTGTCCGTTGATCTCCATGAAATGTTTTACCTCGTTAAGAAACTATTGTTTCTACCAATTGTCCAACCCTTGTGGCATCTCTTGAGTGAGAAAATAGGTAAGAATGCCATCATACCATTTAGGTTCATTAGGCAATTTTTTAGTCATAGCCCAAAAAAATAGAAGTTCATCAGAAAATAAATTAGATAATGGGCTTTCATCCTCTTTATTGTCCCATCACAACTGAGATAAGTGACCAGCGACCACATTCTCAGTGCCCTTTTGATCTACCATCGTAAAATCAAATTCCTGTAAGATCACCAGCCACTATATAACACAAGAGCTCACTGTTGGCTTGTTCATCAAGAAGTAGATGGCACTGTGGTCTATGTGCACAAACACTTTGTATCCAAGCACATAGTGCCTGAACCTCTCTAAAGTAAACACCACTACCATTAGTTTTTTTTTCTATAGTGGTGTAGTTCAATTGTGCACCCACAATGCTTCAACTAATGCAATGGATGTAATATGGACATTTCTTGTCATCCATCTACATAAGCATAGCTCCCAGGCCATAATTTGATGTATCCATCATGACATGAAATGATCTGGACCAATCAGGTGCTTGTAAAATTAGAGTATCTACAAGTTTCTATTTTAGTTATTGGAATTCTTTTTCACATTTTGTGGTCTAGATAAATGAAGCATCTTTCTTTGTCAACTCCACCAACAGTTTTGCGATCTTAGAGAAATTCTCTATGAATCGTCAAGAATAGCCAATATGTCTTAGGAATGACCACACATCTTTGATGGTTTTTGGTTGGTAGATAATTCCTTGGATGATCCTTATTTTTTTAGGATCAACCTCAATCCCTACTTTTGATATTCGGTGCCCCATTATAATGCCTTCCTAGACCATCAGATGACTCTTTTGCTAATTGAGTCACAAGTTGGTTTCAACACATCATTTTAGTACTTTCTTAAGGTTGTCCAAGGCTTGCTCAAATGTAGCTCCATAGGTGGACAAGTCACCAATGAAGACTTCCACACCAATAGCAATTTGCTGTTGAAAAATGCTTAGGACTAGGCATTGGAAAGTAGTAGGGTCATTGCACAAACCAACTTACATCTTGTGATACACAAAAGTCCCCCAAGGACTTGTGGATGTTTTCTTGGCCTAATCCTCTAGCATGATTTGGATTTGGTTATAGCCACTATAACCATCTAGAAAACTATAGTAGCAATGCCTAGATATTGTGTCTAACACTTGATCAACGAATGGTAATGGAAAACAGTCCTTGAATATTGTCAAATTCAGTAATCAAAAATTGACGCAAATGTGTCACTTGCCATCTTTTGTTGGCACAATCATGAGTGGACTAACCCACTCACTATCCACAATGGGATAAATGAACCTTGCCTTAAGGAGTTGTTTGATTTTCTCTTTGATAATCTACTTCAATTTGGGGTTCAATCGCCTCTATGGTTGCCTCTTTGGCTTTATAGCTAGGTCAATGTAGATACGATGCTGGCATATCCTAGGACCAATCCCTATGAGTTCAAGATATGACCAAGCAAAGGCTACTAACCACTTTTCAACCACTTTTAACAACATCTTTTTTTTCTCTAGAGAAAGATTTACATTGATTATGATTGACTTCTCATTTTTTTAAGAACATATATTCTATGCTAATTGGTAGAATTTTTAGTTCAAGGGGCTCTTGCTTGAAATTTTTAGGAATTTCCAACTCTCCCTAGTAGGTATCATCATCTACATTATCAGATATTTGGTGATGAACTTTTTCTAGTTCATCCATGCCTACGACATATGCACATGTCAACCTCTTAGTTGGTTTCATGCAAAGTGTGCTACTTTTAGGATCAACAGTCAACCACTAGGTACCCTCTTATTTTGTAGTTGCTACATATAGAAACCTTTGAATATCGGCTTCTAGTGCACACTAATTGCATGCAGAGATGGATGCTCATTTAATAGACTAAAGTGTCTACACACAATGATACCCTGTAGCATTGTACGCAATGCATGGAAATTGCTTCTTCTTGATCTTACCGAATGCATTTTCTTTAGATATTTCCAAGGAAAGATCTCTGATGCCCATTCTTGCATCAATTTTGCTTAACTATTCCTTTCCCATGATGATTGGGAAGTCTGTTTTGTAATTCTTCATCTTTATCACTAGGAAATCAGCAATTTTTAGCAATCACAATCACTACCTTGCTCTTTGGAATCTTTAGCAATTTTTAGGATAGCTTGAAATCTTCTATTCATGGAGTTCCATAATTGATCAACCTTAGCCATAATTTCAAACTAGGATTTTTGAAGCAATAAGGTTTTTCTATTCACCACCTCATCAAGTGCTAATTCTTCTTCATTGTCACAAAATCGAACCTCCCTCTTGCAAATGTAAGGATCATGATTGTACTCCTCTACACTTTTCCACTTTCTTAATTCTCCTTCTTCTTTAGCTACCTACTCACTCACTCTTTGGATCTGACGAGTGCCTAATTCTTACAGTCGTCCTCAAGCATAGATGCCAAGGGTTCTCCTTGTTTCTGAGAGAAGCCCGTCTACAATGTGGAAAAGTTGGTCTAGATAAGAATAACCATGGCAAGGAAATTTGTGCACTAAAGAATAGTATTGGCCTATGACAGTGTCCAAGGGTTCATGTGTTCCTTATTTCCATCCTTGGATCTAGCTCCTCAAGTTGGACACTCAGGAGTACATTTGATATTTGTCATTGAATAATTCAAGCATTGTACTCCATCATCTGATAAATTCTAGTTCTAAGGACTGGCATCAATTCTATGCTTCTTTAATGAGTGTCCTTGGGAATAACTTAAGTTTTTGTCACTCGTTCTCTATATTTTGCAAGGCACATGCATCTTGAAAAGCTTGGAGATGGTTATGCGAATCCGAGTTATATCCCCCTTCAAACCTAGGGATATTGTTGATGTATAGTCTTTTGATCTAACTATCTTTTATGTGCCTTGTGGAAATTCTTACTACCTCTGCAATGTTTAGCATACTCCAGGTAGTAAGCAAAGGCTCATCAAGGCCATGATTCTAGTGCCTATGATGCTCCCTGCTACCCCTTTGTTCATGGAGGGAGGTCTCTCTTGAATGCTTGCACCCTCGATCTTGACTTGCCCAATAGTATTTTTGATCATTTCAATCCCATTGGTCACCTCCATCATGGTCACACCCCCTATGGTTGCAATTAGAGCGAAACGAAGAAGGATGATGATGACAAAGGTGAAGAGGAAGGAGGACTAGCACCATCACAGTTCTTGCTATCCCCTCTTTGGTGATTGTGACCATGATCATGATATTATTTCCTGTTCACATCCTATCTTGACTCTCCTCCTTGGATCCTTCTTTTTCATTGGATCCATTCTTATCAAAACCAGGATTGTGAATTGTGGATTGCAAGTGCTAGTTTCGATGTCCTTCACCGAAGTCAAAAAGAGGAATTTCATTGAATGGAAAACCCCCCAAAGAAGGGTTCTCCACAATATTTTTAGTATAGCAGGAATGGAAAATCATTAAATCTTTTCCCCTTCAATGTCTATCTAGTCTTTTTGTCATTTTGTCATTTTGTAATGCATCCACTTGAATAAAATTTTGTCATGCAACATTTAGAGTCAATTAGTAATTTGTATGTCAGTTAGTTAGTCAATAGTCCCATACCTTTCCAAAATTGTATAAGAAACTTGTTCCTCCTTTTTTTCACTCGAGGATGAGTTTTCATTTAGTTGTGGAGGTATGATGAGTCATCATTTAACTGTATCGATGGAATCCTATCGACACGATCACATCAACTCATGGTTTGTTATGTCAATGCATATGCTTCGACGTAGTATATATTTTCACCTATAAATATGCATGCTTCTACTATGTATTGGTGATGAGCAATGAGCTACCCCTACACCCAACCATATGAATCACAAGCATTCACGCATGATCCAGTCGAACTTCGCAGACCTTAAGTTCTTAAGTATACTAGTTCTAAGACGTGAAATCTAACTCGAACAATCGTTGTCTTCTTAGTTCCACTCATGAGGTACAAGTATATGGTTAAGTGTAATTGAGGTATATAAATTTTTATCAATTTATATTTTATAAGTTTAATCACCTAGACCAAGAATGAAAGGTAGAGGAATTTAATATCTAATCAATCTACTGCCTAGCTAGCCTAACACAAACACCCATTCGCACTCTTCAGACACATCTTGAATGCATCTAGCACTACTAGGTTACCAAACATTAAGTGTCTGTGGGTTACCAAGTGCTACATGTATGCTTGAAGTGGTCATGCTTGTGTTCATTAACAATTGAAAATTGATTGCTTAACTAAAGTGCATGAATATTAAATGCATCAAGGAAACATTAATCTATTCTTAGTGGTACAAGGATGATCAAAAGGGTTGGTCTTTATTTTCACCACACTACTATGCTTAGGTGCATCAATGTTTAAACAAAGATCTATGTACACTCAAACTCTTGTTGTGGGCACTTAGAAAATATCCTAACTCTAGAGAAAACAAACTACAAGAGCTTCGCTATGCTATGACCAAAAACTGTCTCCAAATCATGAGCCCAAGTGCTATATTTATAGGTCAGCATATACCCCGCGATATCAGATATTCGACATCGCATCTTGGGGTCCGATATCGAGGCTCCAATATTGAAGCAGATCAAAACACAATTCATCAATTGGTAATCTTTTGTCAATAGAGTAGCCGAACACTTGCAATTTTATTCCATAGACTTAAAGAATAGTCAGTGAGTGCCTGCAGTGTGGATCTGAGTCAATTATACAATGTCTTATTTAAGTCGTAATGTACTTTGACACATTCCATGAACGACAATAAGATCAAAATTGATTCTCATTCATTGCAGCACTTTGACTTAGATTAAATTTATTTTCCATGCAATATTACTTTACATGTACTTAGTTAATATTTACATTTCATGTACTTAGTTAATATTTACATTTCCATGCATGTTAATCAGTTGGCAGAATGAGCATGACCAATTTCGAGCATAAACAAATATTCACTTGGTAATCCCAGTAGCATAATCACATAATTAATTTCTTTATTATCATTAGGAATAACACAAAGCTGCAACAACATCAACCATCATATGCCTCACTTTGGACTAAACCATACATGACAAAGCTACCACTAGTCTAAGCGGGACGATAGCGAACTATGATCAATACTTAATGATCTAGATGTCAAACTAGTCCCATCCATGGAATTTGATTAGGTTACACGTGAACACTCGTAATTCACATGGTTGGGCATAGGGGGTACCCGTTGCTTATAAGGTATTATATCTATAATGTCATTAGAAGGTGATGCACAATGAAATCTACCTTTGTATTTTTTTAAAAAAAATATTATTAATGCATCTATAACTGTTTAAAAAAACTACATAAGCAATTTCATAATGCTTCACCACATCTCATTTTTTATAATTTGACACAATATGATACCTCCATTTGCAGTATACCATCTTATTAAAGAAAAATATAAAGTAGATCTAAATGACATGGTGAATCAATTAGCAACATACACTATATTTTTTACTCTGAATGTAGTAGATCTTGGTCTAAGCTACGTAATCTAATAGAAGGGAATCCACCTAAGAACTCATTTGAATTGAAACAATGGAGGTAAAATAAAATCATAGAAAATCCACCTATATTGGTAAAATTGTTACACTGTCATCACATTACCTTTCTAAATATAGTTTGGATGAAGCAATTCTATGTTTTTGACTACTATATGTAATATGAGTGGCAGCATTACAGATATCCATATATGCATGGTTTTCTATGGATACAGGTTACTCCAAAGGTAGATGAACTAGACCAAAATGATCCTAATGTGATGCATAAGGTAAAGGAATCTTTTAATTCAATAATAGATACATGAAATCCAAGATTTATTGCAAATGAACAATAAAACAATGTAACATCTCATTTATCCTTTATGTACATGTAAAAAAAAATTTCTAATATTACTAAAAATATGCAAGAATTATTTTTTTATTTATCTTTGATTTTGTCTTTCTACTTAGAATTTACAAATGAATATGTTGTGTCACTCATATGAATTGATTGCTTAACAACTACAAGGTATGGATTTGGAAACCGATTATGATAATTTGCCTAATATTATTCAATAACATACTATCTACAAACAAGGTGCATACTTAAGAAAATGTAATTGTAAATAATTTTGTAGGTACTACATTTGTATTGAGTTCTTATTTCCTTGAATTCTCAATTTCTTACTATTATATGACTATCTCATTCATTTCTATTAGTAATGAAACTTTATGTTATCTTTGAAAATAATTCTATAGATATTTATCTTTTCTTTCTAGGTACAATGTTCCTTGGCCATTATTGAGAGAATTGAGTCTCTCCAAAGATTTAGAAAATAATAATAAATTTATTTATGTTCTTCAAAAATTTGATTCAAGGCTTAATGTTCATAAAAGGATGTTGCTTTGTACATGGAGGATAAATACAAATTTTCAGCTTGTTATGTCTCAATATGTTGTCATAAAATATATTGTGAAGCATGCAACTAAATGTGAGAAAAAATTCACAATTTTTTCATGACATGCTACTGCAAATTTTAGAGTCATGAAATCCTCATAAAGATGTCTTATTTGTCTACAAGAGACTCATGATAAATACTAGATAGAGACATTGGCACTAAGGAGGTTTATCACATGTTATATGAACTTTCTTTGGTGGAGTATAGTCAAGTTTTTTACACCATTAATGTTTCATGGAAGGTGTATAAGAAAGTTCTTATTAATGTAGAGGAAATGGATAAAGGTGAAAACTATAAAATAGTTATTAATGTTTATCATAAATGACTCCTTTTCATGGAGGGAGTATCATTGCTACAAGCTTTTAGAAAGTACAACTATAATATAAAGAAAAGTAAAACTTAACTTGGAATTTGCGTCACATGAAACTAGAAGCTATTATGAGATATTATCAAAAATTTCTTATTTCTCTAAAGCAATTGAAGCAAAGATGGATTGAATATTGTTGGGCTATGTTGTTGTTGCATTATCTATTTAGAGATGTGAAGCAAAATCTTGGTTGTAATGATGAGGAGATTAAAATGAAATGGTTTTCTATTTGACATCTATATGAAGGATGAAAGAATAAAATTGAAGAAGAATTCTAATAAGCATAAGAAGAAAAATAACAATTCATAAATGTAACTTTACAAGTGCATAATCATGAAAAGTATGATTTTAAAATACTTAATTATCAATTTTTTATTAACAAATTATTTGCAAAGAACAAAATTGAAGATGCTTGGCTTATGAGATGTTGATAGAATATATGTTTGGACATTTTAGTATCTAAGAGAGGATATTGTAAAGTTTGTCACAAGCTTTATAATCAGTAATAATTCATATTGTAAAGTTTGCCACAAGCTTTATACATGAAAGTCTTTTCTTATAGGTGCAATTCGAAATGCTTTTAAGAAGTACTATCATGAAAAACATAATGCTATACTTATCATGGCACACATAGGAGCTGCTACGAAAATAAGTATACAACATCAACTTTTTGAGGTGAGATATATAAATATTGATGAAATGAATTTTGTGAGGGAAGATTATTACAAAGCATTGATAAAAGATTAAGAGAAATATTTCGGAGCATCATAATGAATTTTTTGCAGAATGATTAGTTATGCTCATAAGAGACTTAGGTCAACTTCCTCTTGATGTTGTGTGGTATGCATTCACAAATTCAAATATTTTTTAGTGGGTTGTTATTATCTCCTATTTTTTAGTGGGTTGTTATTATCCTCCATTTTTTTNAGTTGTTATTATCCCCCATTTTTTAGTGGGTTGTTATTCATCTCCTATTTTTTAGTGGGTTGTTATTAATTATTATCCTTTATTTTTTAGTGGGTTGTTATTATCTCCTATTTTTTAGTGGGTTGTTATTATCCCCCATTTTTTAGTGGGTTGTTATTCATCTCCTATTTTTTAGTGGGTTGTTATTAATTATTATCCTCTATTTTTTAGTGGGTTGTTATTAATTATTATCCTCTATTTTTTAGTGGGTTGTTATTAATTATTATCCTCTATTTTTTAGTGGGTTGTTATTAATTATTATCCTCTATTTTTTAGTGGGTTGTTATTAATTATTATCCTCTATTTTTTAGTGGGTTGTTATTAATTATTATCCTCTATTTTTTAGTGGGTTGTTATTAATTATTATCCTCTATTTTTTAGTGGGTTGTTATTAATTATTATCCTCTATTTTTTAGTGGGTTGTTATTAATTATTATCCTCTATTTTTTAGTGGGTTGTTATTATCTCCTATTTTCTTCAGTACAAAACAATTTATCTCCTATTATCCCTTGCCTTTGTAGCTTTGACTGCTCAACTGCATTACCAAAAACACACTGAGGAGGGGTGAAACTCCCTGAAAACGTTTTGTGTTAGTGGAATGTAATGCTTTGATGAGTTTTTTCAGTTTCTTTTCAAGTTTTATATTTTAATCTTTTCATGTTTTAATCTTTTCTATTGCTTTACCGTGCCTTGCCGCACAAGATCACCAAAAAAATTTTAAGTTACCTAAAAATTTTAAGTTACCAAAAAAATTTTAAGTTACCTAAAAATTTTAAGGTACCAAAAAATTTTAAGTTACCCAAAAAATTTTAAGTCACCTAGAAATTTTAAGTTACCTAAAAAATTTTAAGTTACCTAAAAATTTTAAGTTACCAAAAAATTTTAAGTTTGACAATCCTTTGATAACTTTGTTGTGTTAGANAAAATAATCAAAGGGTCAAAGAGTTTTAACTACCTATGAATGTAATAGGTGACAACATAAGAGAAAAGTGAAGGAATAGAGATGAGAATAGGGAAGTAAAAGAGGAATGAAAAATACTTTAATTAAATTAGAAAGGTTTAATAAGCAATAGTCTGTAAGGTATAAAATAGCACAAGCAATAGGAAAAAATGGGGTAATTAAGGTAAACGAATAAAAATGATGATAGCTATTAAAATAAAATTCTTGGATAAGTTAACCTACCTTGTATAGTATCATATCCTAGATCAAAGATGGTGGCATATGAGATTAGTCTGAGTAATCACTGCTCCATCCATATGTGCTCTACTCATAGAAAGGGGTTCATGTGTGATGCTTCAAATTGTGAGTTCATGAGCATCACTCAAATTGTAATGTTCTTGCAGGAGTATGGATCAACCCATGGATGAAGGTGCTTGTGGGAACTTATTTTCTAAAAATTCCTTTTTTTTGAAAATTAAGAATAACTATATTTTTCCTTCTTCAATCATGAGGTTCTCATGGGAGCCAAATTCATTATGTATTTGTGTAATTGAATGGGCTACTTACATTGGCATTGATCAAGTTTCAAATGCTTTTACCACCTTTGTTGCTAGACCCAATATAACACACCCTTTCAATGTTATTGACTTATCCAAGTGGATAATTAATAAAACCATGCATTGATAAGCATGAAGCTAACTTAGTTATTTCTTACATGACTCATGGAATGTTAAACTTAAAGAATATTATTTGAAAAGAAAACAATAAAGTTTATTGTACATAGTTTATTTGTTTATTAGTTTAAGGTTCATCCTTAGTTGGGTTTTGGGTTTAAACTGATCTATCTCAAGATAGGGGGAAGTTTTCCTTATCCTTTGCATTCTAGACATGATGCTAATGAATTATTTATAGTCCTAATAAAAATAGAATTTCCTATCACCTTTTACATTCTTCAAGGTAAAAGTTGTAGACTGTTGGATTTGAATTATTTTTAAAAAATTTAATAAGGTGTTTGTTGGAGGTTACTTTCCATAACCTTAACTTCTACATGAGCATTTCCATCACATGGGTCCTATCTAGGGTAATTGGGATTACTCAATTCTACCAACTCATCCTCTCCCAATTCCTCTATTTTGTGTTGATGATAATGCTGAAGTCTTTGGCCATTTAATAGAAGTGTAGTAGATAAGTCCTTGATAGGTGCAATTAGGACACTTCCATTACTATGGTGTGGTAATACTAGGTATGGACCTTTCCACTGAGTTATTTTTCCAAGAAATTATTGGAGTCTCATATTATATAACAAGACTTTATCACCTTTCAAGAAATGTTTCTTAAGTATATTTTTATCATGTATACACTTCATTTGTTTTCTTATTATTCCCTATTTATCAAGTTCATGCATACGCACTTCATCAAGTTCATGGATTTGAGTAATTCTAAAGTATTGGATCATTTCCTCATAAAAATTTAACTATTATGCTAATCTTAAATATTGGTATTTTATCTCCATGGATAATAAACATTGGTTTCCATAAACCAATTAATAAGATGAATATCCTAAATTTGGTTTATATGTAACCCTATAAGCTCAAAGTGCATCTTGTAATTTTTTAGATCACTCTTTTTTCTTAGCAAATATGATTTTTATTAAGATCTTTAGAATGATTCTATTTACATTTTTAACTTGACCATTTGTTTAGGGATGATAGGTAGTAACTATATCATGTTGGATTCCACCTAACTTAATAAATTTCTCCATTATTTTATTTACAAAATGAGTTCCTTGATTACTAATGATTGCTCGTGGGGTCCCAAATCATGTTAGAGTATGTTCTCTTAAAAACGCTACATGTACTTCAACATCATTTTTTGGGTTAGCCTTAGTCTCTACTCATTTAGCGACATAGTTAATATAGACCAAGATATACTAACTTCCATTGGAAGGTAGGAATGGTCCTAAGAAGTCTATGCCCCATACATTGAAATGCTTAGTTATTAAGATGGGATTAAGTGATATCTTTTGTCTTTTTGTCATTGATCCTAACCATTGACATTTATCACATCCTTGGACATATATATGAGAATCTCTAAATATAGTGGATCAATAAAACCCACTTTGTAATATTTTTATTTCAGTTCATCGATTATCAAAGTGTCGTTTGCCAAGGTCATTATGATACATGTGTAGGATTTCTTATTTCTCCTCTTTTGCTATACATCTTCTTACCATGTTATCCTTACATATTCTATAAAGGTATGGTTTATTTCAAATATACTTGAAAATGCTTCTTAGAAAAGACTTTTTCTCTTCCTTACTCCATTGAGTTAGTGTTTTCATTATGGTAAGGTAGTTTTCTATGTCTACAAAATAAGTGTCTTTCTTTATTAAAAATAGTTTTTCATTAGGGAATTTTTCATTAAATACTCCTTTTGTTCTATTTTCCTCCTTTTTTTTCAAGTCTAGAAAGATTATCTACCACAGCATTTGCTCTACCCCTTTTATCAAGAATATTAATATCAAATTCTTGGAGTAGTAGACACCATCTCATAGTCCTAGCATTTTTTATTTTTTATTTTCTAGAAATGGCTAAATTATTGGTGTAAACTCTAGTTTTATATCCTATAAAGTAATGCCTAAATTTATCTAAAGCATACATAATAGCCAAGAGTTCTTTATTTGTAGTTATATAGTTAACTTGGACTTGATCTAAACTTTTGGAGACATAATAAATTATTCTTAGTTTATTATCTATGTATTATCCCAAGATTGCCCCTATAGCTTGTGTCACTGGCATCATACATCAAAATAAAATAAAAATCCCAATTAGGTGCACTAAGTATAGAAGTAGTGATTACTCTTTTTCTGAGTTTAGAGAATGCTTTTTAATAGTCATTAGTTCATGTAAAGGGAACATCTTTTTCTAAGAGCATGTAAAGTGGTTTGGCTATTTTTGAAAAGTATTTAATGCATCATCTTTAATATTTAGCATGTCCTAATAAGTATTGAAGTGTTTTTAAGTTTGTTGGGGTTGAATGTATATAGATTACTTTTACTTTTTCTTCATCCATCTTAACTCCTTCCTTGGAAATTACATGTCCTAAGAGTACACTATTTTTTACCATAAAATCACTCTTTTTCCAAATTAATTTTAAGTTTTTATGTATAGATCTATCTAAGAAACATTCCAAGTAACCTAATGTTTGGTCATAAGTATCCCCATATAGCAAAAAATAATCCATAAATACTTCTACATACTCTTTGAGCATATTGGAAAAGATTGATATCATAGCTCTTTGGAAGGTAGGAGGTTCATTACAAAGATCAAAAGACATTCATCTATAAACAAAGGTTCCATATGGGAATGGAAAGGTTTTTTTATCCTAATCTTCTAATATAATAGCTACTTGATTGTAATTGCAAAGCCTATCCAAATAATAATAATATTCATGCCCTTCTAGGCTTTCCAAGTTTTTGTCTATATAAGGTATAGAAAAATGATCCATTTTGGTGTTTTGATTAAGTTTTCTATAATCAACAAAAACTCTCCATTTTCCTCCCTTTTTGGGTACTATCATGATAGAACTTATCCACTCACTATCATCTATTATGGAAATACTTCCTTCTTTCCAAAGTTTAGATATTTCATCTTTAATGATTTGCTTTAATTTTGGGTTAATTATTCAAGGAGGAATTGTAAGTGATTTAACATAATCTTCTAGATAGATGTAATGTTAGAATATGTTGGGTGAAATTCCTTGATGGAGGTCTTCATAACTCCATGCNATATAGTTTATCATCAATTTGGAGGTGATCCTAAATAATAAAGATTTAGGAAAGTATTAATGCATGTCAAAGAGGGAAAAATCTTTAATGAAGATTATCAATTCTTGGATGCTCGAAGAATCTTCCGTTGACTTTTAATGAATCTTCTATTGAATACTCAATGCATTTGTATGATATGAAAGATAAAGTGCAATCACACAAAGAAAATGTTACAGAAAATGTAAAGATTCGTTACAGTGATGCCCATTCGACAATTCCCATCATGTACCAATTGTATCTATGGTTTGAGGAGCATCATGTCAATTACCATTGCAATTGGCATAGACCATGACTATCCATAAATCTCAAGGAATGATTTTAAATAATGTCACCATTGATATAGGATCAAAAGAAGTCAAAGGTCTAATCTTTGTTGCATTATCTAAAGTTAAGAGCATTGACTCTTTGAAGATTCATCCTCCATTATCTTTGTAGAGATACTGAATAATTTCTTATTCTAAACATCTACATAGTAGAATTGTAGAGAAAAAACATTTTGCTTATTCAAAAGATTAGGTATCCTGAGTTCATGCTCCTACCTATATTTTTCCTAATTCTAATTCCTATTCTACACCTCTACAAAATTTGTTGCAACAATTTTGTAATGTTTTCCTACATCAATGTATTTGAAATATAATTGATTTTATTTCTATGAGGCTCTTGTTGAAGATTTAATGTATTAATGCTATTGTTTTAACAATAACAATTTATATTAGTACATTTAAAAATTTCAATATTATTGAATGATTTCACATAATATTTTAGCAACTTCATTTTAAAATGATCTACTCAATAATGTGAATGGATATTTTTTTAAAAATAATTTGATTCTCCTAGGTTGCGAAACACCTCTTGGGTGTTTTTAAGCTATTATTTATGCTAGAGATCGATGTTTCAAAAACACCTTGAATAAACTTCAAAAGAATAACTTGGACTGCCGATGGTGCAAAAAAAATGGGAAAATGGTAGATTTGGTTTTCATGAAACTTGTTACCTCATCTAGCAATCAAGTTTCTAAGACAAAACAGAAATTCATAGAGACATATATAAATATATCTTAGTTTACAGTCACACCAAACTTTCTCCTTATCCATTAGGGTCTTGGTTTTTTTTTTTTTTTTCTTCTTCTCTCTCCAAGATATACGTGCATTAAAATGGAGAACTGTGTTGGAGACAGACGGGAGACTTATCTATGGCCTGGAGCCCGGGTTCGTCGAAGGGTCATAGCAGCGAGTGGACCGTCCAAAAGGTTTAGAGGGCCCATCCATGCGTGAGGTTGTGGCATGCAGACAATGGATGGATACGATTGCATCATGGATATGAATGATTTTCTTTTATATTTTCGGATGCGGGTGGGGCTGTCCACCTGAGACACAAGTTAACGCCGTGAGATAGCGTAATCACGACAAAATAAATCAATCACATGCCCATGGACATTATCATTGTCCCTTTATGGTACACCACGCATGGCAGCAGTATAAACATCCACATTTGCGCTTTTCTTTTACAGATTCCCTGACCCAAAAAATTATGGTATTTGAAATTTTATCCTTTTATTGATTTTTCTACCCACAAAAGTGCTGCCGTGGTGAATGAGCGGTGACTGTGAGGCTTGGTAACCTCTCCTCATCAAACATCTGTCTGTGTTTGTGTTGTCTTGTTGGAAGGTCTCCATCTGCTGGCATTACATTCCACTTTGGCTTTTTGACCAGACCAGATCAATCCTCTCTTTCTTTTGACTTCAGTAGGCCTAAACCAAAGGCAAAGCCACCTCCACCACTTGCTGGATTGATTGATTGATTGACTGACTGATTGATTGCTGTGGTAGCAAACATCATTACAGTCACCATCGCATCCTCATTTTCAAAGTTATGTTTGTTTGTTTGTTTGCATTAGTGTATGTGGGTGTAGGCATAATGTAGCTATCCTCACTGTCCTTGCTTCTTTATTTGCATTTGAATCTGGCAAGCATTCTCGCAAGAGGGGGAGAATCCGGGTGATCATGCCAACATTTGCATTAAGTTGGCAGTCGGCAACGACATCTCAGCTTTTACGTGAAGTTTCAACGTGCAATTATTATGCCTTCCACGTTCCACAAAAGCTACCACTATCACATTCATTCCATGTCCGACGGCATCATTCAAGCTGGTATTCTGCTGTTTGCACAAGCTATACAATCCCTGTGGGTTTTATTTACCATGGATAACAACGTAAACATAAATTTGGTATGGATGGCGATGATGATTTCTTGACAAAAGATGATTATGAATGGTTTGTTCATTTTGCGATTATGGGCCAGTTGCTATGCTTTTATTGAAGAATTCTTCTATATTGTATATTCCGGATGTTAAGCATTTGACATGTTCATTATGTCTGCAGGGAAGGGATGATGACTCACCCATTTCACAACTATAAGTGGTAAAGGATCTGGATTAGCATTAGATGTATGCAGGGGACATCATCCAGCAAAATTGTAGATATATATTCCTTTTGACGTCTCCTTTAGCAAGAGGATCGTAATTCAACCACTGTCTAAGTAAACCGATGTTTAAGTTTATGGTTGCCTACTTCCTATCTAAAAGTTGATTTGGACCCCGCCCAAGCTAAAGCCACAAAATCATGCCTATGCAAAAATTAAAAGCGCACAATCGTTTATTTGATATTGATATTGATATTATATCAGGCTACTACATCAATCTTGCTCTTAAAAATCAATCAAGCTCATCTCCATATATAGTAGCCACCACAGATATCTTCATTGGTGACCAAGTATCTGACATGTATTTTGTCACAGCCTGCTGTGCTCCCACAACGGGAATATCTTATGTTGTTTTTAGGAAAGACGCATTTCAATGGTGTTTATAGAAACTATTATATGTACATAACATGACTTCAGATGGAGAATATAATGAAATGTAATAAATTATACAGAAGGAAGGAAGGTTACATGTAAATCAAGTCAAATCATGGAGATTTTAGAACAGAAAAAGGAATATGATTTGTTGCTCAAGAAAAACTGCTACTGCTTTCTTCACGTACATGGACATCGTCATCCAGATCCTCAGGTAAAGTAATAATGTCTAGATCGGCTTCAGCTTCAGGATCGGCAGCGGCAGCGGCAGCATCCCTGAACATGGCCATGACTTGAATCATGGTGGGTCGCCTCCATGGACAATCATCAAGACACTGACAGGCAATTCTGAGATGATGATAGAGATCCATGTCTATGCTGCTGCTCCTGCTTGTGTCTTTCATTAACACTGGATCAAATACCAGGGAAGCCTTCTTCAATTTGACATTGTGCTTCATCCATCCTACCAAATTGTTATCTCCAAATGTTTCCGAATCAGTGGGTCTTCTCCCTGAGAGGAGCTCTAACAAAATGACCCCATAACTGTAGACATCCCCTTTTGTGGTGCAGCGAAAACTCTGATAGTACTCGGGAGGTACATAGCCTGGCGTACCAGCCAGAGAACTGACACTGAGATGAGTATCCAAAGCACTCATGAGTCTAGCCATCCCAAAATCAGACACTCTAGGCTCCATGTCCTCATCTAAAAGCACATTGCTGGATTTCATGTCTCTGTGAATTATATGAGGGATGCAGCTGTGGTGAAGAAACGCCAATCCTCTGGCTGATCCAATGGCAATTTTTTTCCTTGCAGCCCAATCAAGTGTAGCACTGCCCTGCTCTCTGTCATGTAAAACTGTGTCCAAACTTCCCCACTTCATGTACTCGTAAACAAGCAACCTTTCATCGCCGACTTTGCAATAGCCCAGAAGAGGAACCAGGTTCCTGTGCTTAATTTTGCCAATGGTTTCCATCTCTGCAGTAAACTCTCTGTCCCCCTGACCGCTCACACGAATGAGTTTCTTGATGGCCACAACAGTGCCATCCTTTAGTTGTGCTTTGTACACATCCCCAAATCCTCCAGAGCCTATCAGACTTTCTGCACTAAATCCATTTGTGGCTTCCAACAGATGAGCGAATGTGAGCTTTCGCAAGGGCTTTTCAAATGTGGCCACATTTATGCTCAGTGGCTCAGCAACACCAGACAACTTCCAGCTGCCACTTCCCGAAGTGGGCAGACTGTCCATATACCTGTCTCTCATTTCCTCCTGTTTCTTCTCTTTTCTGCTTCTTGCTGCAATGTAAATCAGTCCAGCAACACATAACATGGCAAGTACAAGACCCAGTGCTATGCTAGCAGCCAATGTTTCATTCCTATGATTTGATCCCGAGGAATGGTGATTAGAATCTTCTGCGTCTGCTCCTGCTGAAGAATCGCCAACACTGAGGGATCCACACGCAGGAAGAGGCAACCCACATAATCCTGAATTGTTTGCGTATTTTGAAGCTGGGAATGTCATGAGCTGCCCGGCTGAAGGAATGGGGCCTGACAAATTGTTGTTGGACACATCCAAGTCGGTGNTTTAGATTTCCTTTTCAAAACCTATAGTAATCTTATTACTTGCCCACTAGAAAGCTGGAAATTTATTATTAATGGTTTATTTTTATCAAGGAAAATGTACTTAAGATTATTAGGTAATTCACAAAGTTTCAAATAATCATTAATTTAGTTTTGAATTATTTCTCCTATAATCCATAATTCCAAGAATAAGATTTGATCTAAAAGATTTTGTTGTTCTTTTATAGAAGGATCTAAAGGTTCTTCTTCAAAATTATTTAATAGTAATGTTTTCCTATATTGAGCCATTGTTGATGTGGGAGTTATGTAGAGAATCCTAGCCTCTTTAATATTTTTCTTCAACCAATCTTCTTTTATTTTATCCAACACATTAAGCATAAAGGTAAGATTGGCAAAAGATAGTTGGAGTTGCCCTGATCTACAATTAAGGATTGCATTGACTATTGCTAACTAGGGTCTACCTAGGATAATGGGAAAGCAATTTGGATCTTTAAATTTTAATACAATAGAATCAATAGGATATTTTCCTTTTTCAACCTCCACAATTGAATCTTTTATTACTCCTATAGGTTTAACACTTGAGCCATTGGCTAAAGATATTGGCATGTTGACTTTCCTTATATCTTCCATGTCAAGTAGCTTGGCCATTTCAAGTGTAATATTAATATGATCTTCTAGATCCAATAAGGAAATTTTAATGTTTTTTCTATTAATTCTTATTGAGATTTTGCAAACTCCTAGATCTTCATAGTTTGGAATTTCTTGACTTTTTATGACTTAAGATAGGTTGTCAACCAAATATACTTGTCTTGGAATTTTTTCTTTTCTCATTTTTGTTTATAATTCACTCAAATATTTAGCGTAAATAGGTGTATCCTTGATAGATTTCTCTAATTAAATGTGTAAATATAATTCATTAAACATTTTCTCTATATGTGTCTTACTTGTAAACTCTTCTTGTAATCGTTTAGGGAAGGGTGGTGAAATTACTTTTCTATTCAAGGGGGAAGAGGTTGATTGTTGATCCTCTTTCTCCATTGTTTCTTCACTTCCTTCCTTATCCATTATATGTGGTTGATCCTCCTCATATGTCTCATTAATGTTATCTTGAAATCTAACCTTTTTTTTTTGTCTACACTTCATAATTTTTTCACTCCTAGTAATGTAGAATGTAATGGTTCCTTATCCTTTCTTTGTGTTGTGAAATTTGGCTCTAGTTGAAAAGATAATTTCTTTTTTATTAGATCTTGGAACTGTCTCATTGCCTTACTTATGAATTTCCTACTTTCCTCAAAGAAGGAAGTAAGGCTTTAAGTGAGTTTATCTAAATGTTTACTACTTTGGCTTTTAAAAGGTATAAATTATTTTGGGAGTACTATGATTGTTGAAAGGGTACTCTTTATTGGAATGAAGCTATTGGTTGGCTCCTAATTGTTGAAAAGTAGTTACTAATTCTTGCACCTCCTCATGACAATAAACTAGTGTTGGATAGGTGGTACAATCATGTTGTTGACTACTACATAAGCTGCATACTTCATTTTGCATCATGTGAACTTTCTTCTTTATTAACTAAGTTGATTCATTAACTTTCTTATTTAATTGTTTAGTTTGTTGAGTCATTCCTTGCATGATATTAGGTTTTGGCCATATCTTAATTTGATCAACCAATGAATCTATTATTCTTCAACCATCCTCTAGTGTGATATTTAATATATTTCCACACATTCAAAGTCAACATTTTTTCTATAGTATGGAAATAGGTCTTCTACAAATATTTGTATAAGTTAATAGGTTGGGAATCCATGATTCGTGTTCTTTAAACACAACCCTTTGAACTTATCAAAGGTACTCTCATAATCCTCATCTTCTTGTTGCATGAAATTCATCAATTTTTTCCTTAATGAATATAACTGATCATTAGGAAGGAATCATTGGAGAAAGGTAGCTTTAAACTCATCTGATGAGCTCATGTGTGTTTTAAGGATTTGTAGTCAAAAATAAAATTTGTTCTTCAAGGTTAATTTAAAGGTAATCATTTTGATCCTATCTTCAGTTAGAGGGGCTAACATTGCAAGTGTGGTTTCAAATTCTCTTATATGAGTTACTATATCTTCATCGTTGGTTCCCATAAAGGTAGGTAGAAGGTGAATATTATTTACTTTATTGTCCCTTCCTAGAGGGAAAACTGATGGTTCTTGAGGTATTACTAGTGTTCTTTGATTTAATAAGTCCCCTAAATTCTATCCTTAATAAGATTGTCCAAATGGAATATTAAAATCTATGCTTCTAAAAGAGAGAGGAATTGAACCATATAAATCAGAGGGGGTGTATGATGTGAAGGAGACCCAATTATGAAAGTAGTAGCTACATTTGGATTTGTAATGTGGCTTGGTATTAATATAGAAGTAGATATTGAAGTAATTAAAGTTTGAATATTTAATGTGATTACTAGTTAGATAGTCCCTTCTATGGTAGATATATTGTTCAATATTTGGCTAAGGTTTAGATTTTGAGAACCTGAAACCATGGTTAGATTTGTGGTTTACATTGTACTATTTAGTGTATCAAAGAGAGGGTTAAAGGATGTGGAAAAGGAAAATTGTTTTTCTAATTGTTAATGGAAAATCTTAGTTGTTTTTTCTTCCTTGTTACTTGTTAAAATTCTTTGTCTCCCAAGGGAGGTTGATGGAATAGGAATTTGTTTTATAGAACTAGATTATCCTTGTTCTTCTTGAGGTTATCTCAAATTAATTCAAGTATGTTTTTAATAGCTAGAAGTGTTTCTAGTTGGTTGAAATCATGTTGGATTTTTGTGTTGCTTATTTGATTTTATTTAACAACATTCTTCCTTAGCACATTCATGGATAATTAATCCTAAAAATTTATAGATTGACTTAACCAATCCTATAATTATTTCCTTAATTACAACTTTTTTATAACTTTCCTTAGTTTTGGAAATTAAAGGAATTGATTCTTGTGACTATACGTTTTCCTTATTTTTAGTATTTTTAGTTTTCTTCTTACAAGAAAAACAATTTAAAGAGATGATTTCTAATAATAATAAACAAAAGAAATTGAAATGAAATGAAATGAAGGTGTACCTTTTGTAGAAGATATAAATTTCAAAATGAAATTTAAAAAACATATTGAAACCTTGATGATGATAGACTTTGCTAGCCTCCCTAATAATAGTGCTAAATTGATGAGTTAGCCAAAATTCTAGGGCTAGATTATTTTCATTGTAGAAATGTCATTGTGTGTGACTAACCCATGAGTCATATCTATGGAGGCATGGTCCAAAGTTAAATAAATCATCAAGATAGGAAATAATTAAGATCAAATCTAATCAATTCGCACACTTAAGACTATCACTCATAAGTAAAATTACAAATCATCACCCTAACTTCTAATCCTAACTTTAAGAGTGAAAATCAATAATTAAATTGAATTGAAATCATAAAGTACAAATGTAAATTATGAAGATCACAAGGAAGATGCCACCTAATCTGTGACTCTGCCTTGTTGCTTCCATGGTGCAACAACCTTGAAAATCTACCAGTGAACTCTAATTATTTCTAGTATCCACAGGGCTTACTAGATCTTCATTTGAGAATTTTTTAATGAAATTTAAGAATTTAATTTCAATTTAACATACATTTTTATAGGTATTAATATCCTTATTAGGTGTTGAGCTCTTCCATTTATACTTGAAGATCTAACATCATAATTAGGAAAAAGTGTCATCAATTAAATTTCCCTATTCCATGATGAGGTGCATTCTCTTTTTGTCAAATGATATCAATTTTTATCATGATCATAGAGGAAGTTAATATGATTTAGGTCAATCCAAATTGATTTGGATGGTGTGGATTGATAAAGTTTTCTTCAAAATTTATCAAGATTCTTGGTCTCAATTGATATCCCCATTAATATTTATTAAACCCAATACATCTTGTGATAACATAGGCTAAACAAAATAATTAGTTCTTATTGTCAAGGATTGATGCACTTTGGTATGCTAAAACAACTAAAAAAAATAAAAATAAATTGTAATAATAAAAATAGGGCATTTGTGGATTTAACATATCAAAATTCACATAAATTAGGAATGAAATCTAATAGTGATTCATGATCATCCATGTCATTTTAGATGACTTCTGAAAGAGATTCCCAAGTGAGTGGGCCATCATAACTAAAGAAGAAGTGGACAAGTAGAGAAAAAGGATAGTAGCAAAAATAACAAGAAGATTAAGAGAAAGTCTCTAAGAAAACCCAGACCATAACAACTCTAAGATAAGAGCTTAATATGAACTCTATTCACCATATTTTCACCATGGAGATGGGATAATAAAGAAAGTGTGAGACACTAAGACCTAAGCTAGACATAGAAGTTATCTTAATAAATACTTTCTTGGAGAATGTACAAAGAAAGGAGATTCAAATTAGAATTTTATAAAAATCTATCTTTGGATTCTTCTTAGAGTTTGTGTTGAAGGAGGTTCATACATAGTTTCAAGTATCATTGCTATGATCCACCATTACTACTAGCGAGCAATGGTACTTGGAAGTAACTTATGTCTTTTGGAATAATTTCTAGGGAGATGAAGTAGTGAAAATTAAATATATTATTATCTTCTACTTAGTGGAGGACATAGCATAGGTCCTTGGATTACCCAATACTAAGGTAATTCTTATAGAGGTATTGACACAAGTGGATGTGGAGGTTAAAAAAATGGACTTAATATTACTATGGAGTGAACCATAAGAAGTATGGTGCTATTATAAAGGTAGAGAGGATGTAATTTAAAATTGTAGCATACCATCTTAATCTAACGGTACTACTAAGCAAGGTAAAAAATTTCTCTACAAGGTCATGTGTGGCTCTGAGTGAGAATCTCCCTATTAATCTTTTCCACCTCATTTTCCTAGATATTGAGAAGAGATTTAAAGAAAATGGGAATGGTAGGAAGATACTTTCCTTTTCTTAACGTATTAGAAAATTATGCAAAAGGAAAGGAATAATGTGCCTTTCTAATTAGACACTCCATAGGATCCCTACTACATCTTGGCAGAAAATAATGAAGGATAAGATCCCCATCAAATTCTAGAAAGAAGCATCATCTTCATTTTAGCCAGTAGAACCTAAAATAATAGTAGCATATAAATGATTAAGAAAACTTAAAGAAGAAATGCAATAACAAGCCTTTATAAGTGGTTATGGTGGAAAATAATTGGTATATGATTTGGTCATAAGCCATCTTAATGAAGTCACTAAGATTATTAGCTAGCTGATAGATAATCTAGGTAATGTGTTCTCCATAAAAAGGAACCAAGATCCTATTCATGCTAATCCTAGTATACAAGAGATCATGGTATTCATTCTTGAGGAATAATTTCCTAAAATATCTAGGAAAATCATGGCTTTCTCTATAACATTGGAGGAGGACAAAGGCATAACAATCTTGGTGATATCACATAAGGACTAGGAGATATCTTCTAAGATGATTATTGATAAAGTTGAACAAGCTCTAAGTGCTTCTATAACATCTATCTTAGATACTAAAGTTGAATAAGCTCTAAGTATTTTTAGGAGCTAGAAGTAGGGGAATGACTATAGTGTAACACAAGGAGGTAATAGAAGTATTAATTAGAGATAAGAAATAGAGTTTGAATATCTTTGATATTGTGGAAGACATATCAACAATGTAGTCATAGATACTAGAAATAAGAGATGAGCTTCTGATTGCATAGGTAGAACTTGAAGAAGCTAGCAACATTAATTAGAGGTTGGCAGTGGAGATTAAGAAACATAGAGCTTATTTATTTAATCCTATCATTTTGTGGCTAGAAATTATAAGAAATGAAGCTTTTCAACAACTTTGAGAAAAATTGAAACAGGCCAAGAATGCCAAGAACCTTGTGGTCCTGGATGCATCATTATTGATCATAATGCTTATTATAACAAAAAATATCCTCCTTAATACACATAAAGAAAACATATTTTTAACTAAGGAAAATTGGTTCCTATAGAAATTTAACACTCAAAAGGAGTAATTGTTTGAATACATTAGAAAATAGTTGGAACAACTTAACAGGGTAAACAAAGATGTTAAGAGTTTGATTACTGAGACTAGGAATCTAATTATGGATGAAGTACATACCATTTTCTAAAAGACTATAATTGATATTAACACTTGGGAAAATAAACCCCTAATGTATGAGAAGGTGAAGAATCATTATAGGAACCAACTTGAATGTTATAGGAGGTAAATAAGAAGGAGATTAGATTAGTAAAGGCCAAGATGAATGATGCCCTCTAGCAACTTCAATAAAGAGGTGGTGCAAGTTATCCCACCTATAACATCCCCATTTCCAAATGGTACTATTGCATAATGAAGATGATGCCTCTTCATAATAAGTGTTATTGTTATTGTAACAAGACCTGAAATGGCATATTATAATTGAGAGCTGAAATGGTGCATTGTAATAATGAAAATGTATCTTGAGTTGACCTTTAGGGGTTTAATCTAAGGAATTTATGCTTGGGATTAGAGGTTATACTAGGAATGGAGTGGTAGAGCTAGAAAGGTAAGTTACAAGAGCTAGGTGAAGCAAAATAGGAAGAGGAGTGGTCATCCCATCTGGTTGGTTGTACATCTAACTATGGTGGCAATGCTGGATTACCTCTAAGGGAAAGAATTTGAAGGAAGAAAATCCCAAGGAACACTTTTAGAGCATGATCTAGATACTCCATTCCATATCAATAAAGCATTTTTTCTTTCTCTGTTTGCATTTTCCTTGTTATTTTCCTTACACATAAGGTTGAATATTACATATATTTGGTATTTGATATGTTGTCTTCTCATGAATAATGTCTAATATAACATGTATTTGATGTTTTCCATGACATCTAGGAATAGGATTTCACAGTTAGTATCAGAGAAAACCACAACCTAAGGATCATTTAAAACCAAGTGCTGACTACAATGTGAACTTAATGATGAATCATGAAGCCATGACATAGGGAAAGTCCTTGATCATCACATGATGTACCATATGTCTAAGATACCTTTCCATTGATTTCATGAATAATATATTTCCATTAATTTCATGAAAAATGGATCAAACATCTATAAAATACATAAATCCCACAAAACTACAAAATTCTTTCATGGATATCATTAACTAATGAAGATTTGATTATNCAGAAATGATAATCCGCCCAAGGATCCCGGAATAAACCCATGGAGATTGTTGTGAGAGAGATCAATAACAGCAAGCTCTTTCATGTTTCCCAGACTACTTGGGATCTGACCAGAAATCTGGTTATGTGCTAAACCCAGAACTTCAATGTAATACATGGAACCAAAGGTTTCCGGAATATTTCCGGAAAGTGAATTGTAGGACAGATCAAGATAAATCAAGCTACCATTATCCTGGAAACGATTCATAGTGATACCGTAATATACCCGCGTATACTCGCAAGAACGTAGCATAGGCGTTTTGTTCAGTTGCTCCGGCCTAATTCCTCCAAATTCCAGTAAACCGCCGGCTCCCCTGCAGGCGCTTCCATATTCATTCCTTATGAAGGCAAAATTCTTGCCAGACACATTTCCCGCAACAATATGACCCGAATTCGCTGATAATGTTTCAGGCATGGAACCATTCAAGAGGTTGCTGTTCAGATCCAACCATATTAAACTGCTACAGTTTCCCAGCTCCGGGGGAATGGGTCCCGAGAGAGAATTACTGTCCAGCTGAAGAATGGCCAGTTTCTTCAGCCGGCCCAGAGAAGGCGGTATCTGACCGCTCAGTCTGTTCCTGGACAGCGATATCCACATGAGATTGGGGCAATTGGCAAGAGCCTCCGGCACAGGGCCTGTCAGCCAATTGCTGTTGAGGATCAGAGTTTCCAAACTTCCGCTGTTACAGATGCTCTGTGGAATCCCTCCTTCCAACTTATTGAACCACAAAACCAGGTCACGAAGGTCCGGAAGATCCCCTAAAGGCGCAGGAATGGTGCCATGAAGCATATTGAAGCTCAAATCCAGAGACTGCAAACTTTGGCAGTTGGTAATTTGGGTGGGCACAGGACCCGTCAGCAGATTGTTGGCCAGATGCAGTTTCTGCAAGGATGATGAGGGGCTGCATATGGCATGAGGGATGTCGCCAGAAATTCTGTTGGAGCTCAGGTCCAGAATCTGGAGGGTGTTGCTACTGTTGGTCAGAGAGATGGGTACTGGACCAGTTATGTTGTTGAACGACAACTGCAAAACCCTAAGCGAACTAAGGCCGCTCACAAGCATTTCAGGAAACGCTCCTACCAGCTGATTGTGACTGAGATCCATCGTCTGCAGGGAAGTGCAAGAGTTGAAGCTCCATGGAATTGAGCCGGTGAGGTTACTGTTATAAGAGAGATCCAGCTCCTTCAAATAAGCGCAGCTGTTTGCCATCTCCTCAGGAACTTCTCCGTTGAGATTGTTTTTGGAAATCAGCAGCTGCTCTAGGCTGGTCAGCCCTCCCAGGGCCGCTGGAATTTCACCAGACAGTTTGTTTGCAGACAGATTGAGCACTTTGAGCTGCTTACAGCTGCCCAGCGAAAGGGGTATGTTCCCTGACAGAAAATTACTGGAAAGATCAAGGACTTGCAGGAGTGGTTGACCACTGCAATTAGCCTCTGAGGAGGAGAAGGAGGAGCTGTTGCTGCAACGGTTGCTGCTCACGATTAAGTCTGCCGGAATTTCAGCTTCCAAGGAATTGGCCGAGAGATTGAGACTTACCAGTTGCTTGCATCTGCTGCCGATTCCGAGAGGAATGCTTCCGTTGAGCTTGTTGCCGGACACGTCCAGATGCTGCAGATTGTCGCAAGAGCCCGACAAGATTTGGGGCAACAGCGTTTCCCCTGACAGCGAATTGTGCGAGAGGTCCAGCACTCGCATGGAAGGCAAACTAAAACTCTTCTTCCCTTTGGATGATGCTGCGATTGTGAATGAGTTGAAGGAGAGATTGAGATAGACAAGTCCCTGACAGGAGTAGCTCAGGAACCCTAAATCAAGACCTCCCGACAGCATGTTATCGGATAAATCCAATACGCTCACGCTGCACACGGCAAGGCCAGGGCCATTTTTGGAGGAATCCAGAGCCCCGGAGACGTTATTTCCTCGCAGGACAAGAGCATCCAGCTTATCCATGCGGGACATAATGCTGTAGGCCTGCACAGAGCCTGAAATCCCAGCATTGCTTAAATTGAGCGACCTCACTCTAAACTGCAAGCACGTAACACCGTACCAACGACAGGGGCTGTTGCCGTGGCTCCATCCGTTCAGGATGCCCTTGGGATCTTCTGAAATGCCACGCCTGAACTCCAGCAACGCCTCCACATCCGATTTCAGAGAAGGACCCAAACCCATCTCAGCACCAGCACCAGCACCAGAACCCAAATCCACCCAAATGAGCACAAAAACCCACAACCACAGCCTCAGCCTGAGCCCCCAATCCACATCTCCAAATCCAGACCCAAAATCGCTACCGCACCTGGCACCTGCCCGCTTGTATTCCTCCATATCCATGCTCACGCTTGGGTGCTGTCGCGAAGGAGAAGAAGAAGCAGCGGTGGCGGGATTACACTGCTTCTCTTTTTCTTCCTGCGCTTTCTCCTCTTGCATTTGTTGCCCTGGTTCTGGCTCTCGAGGGCATTGTGTTCTTCAAGTTGCATCTTGATCCATGCTTTCTCTCTTCTTCTTCTTCACATTTTACAAGGCTCGTTGAGGAGAGTGAGGAAGCAAGACATGGACATGAATGCACCACAACAAGAAGTAGAAAATCAAGGCCAAAGTGAAAGGGAAAGGGCAAAAAAGGCGGGGCAAGCAGGCACACGCAGGGAGGCGAGCCGAGGCACAGCAAATGGAGAACCTTAGTCTAAACAATTGAAGCAACTTCCAAACCTCGGCGGTGTGTCAGTGACCTTAGAAACCTCCACGTTCAAAAAGCCACTCACCACCACCACCACCACCAGCAGAAGCAGCATCATCATCATTTTCATCTTCATCATGGCCCTGGCCCTGGCCCTGACCCTGACCCTGGGCCTGGCCCCCTCGTGGGCAACAGGAAGGCGGAGGGCACACGTTCATACAGCCACTACCACCACAATTCCAAGCCCTCACTATGTATGACATGATATATTCTAACGGCGCCATGGCTCTATCTTAGCCTCCTTTTTACCGGTACCACTACCACTTGCAGTTTACTGCTGCTGCACAAGGAAAGCAACCCTGGATGTCTAACTTCTAAATTGTAAGTTTCTCTTTTCTACCACGTACACCAGAAAAGGACGGATTTTGAAATCCTAGTGACAGGGGACAAGGAATTTAAGTCATTTTCTAGTACTACATTCATGTCACCGTCTAGATACGTACATACATACATACCGAGTGCACATTCTAACTATTGCTTCCGTAGACGAGTCGTAAAAGATTGTAACCCCTTTTTTACTCTTCTTACGATGCCAATTTGCCGGGCAGGAAAGCGGAAGGCAAGGGTACGCAAGAGAAGCAAATGTACATACGTACAAGGAAGAATAAAGGCCACTGTCATGGACGTGTGCAAATTATAATTTATGGGGACCATGCCATGGTATTCTACTGCGTAAAACAAGGCAATTAAAATTACATTGTATTTGGTGCAGTATGTTATATATATATTATATTCTGATTTTTAACATCCCGATAAGTAGAGCGCTCCCGTGAAGGAGCACCCGAAATCGCGCAGTTTGACCGCCTTGCCTTGGCTCGGCACCCACAAAAACACGTCATATTTGATGCCGACCGTCTGCCCGCTGCCCGATACGAGTCGCCCCTTGCCTGCCCTGCCTTTGTCGGCTTCTGCCCGGGTTTTAAAAAAGCGCGTACGCTGGAATTGCAATGCCAAAGGTATGCGCACATTATCAATAATACCGTAATTTTTAATAATGCCAAAGGTTTGCGCACATTATCAATAACACCGTAATTTTTAATAATGCTACTACGTAGGTGCAAGTATCTGTACCGCTGCCGTTGCCACCGCCGCTGCTTCGTGCTGTCTCTTTGAAATTCGAAATTTGAGCGCATGTCGCATGAAATTTGGACTTTTCTGTTTTCGCTTAAAAAACCAAGTGCAAGTGCGCGCCTACGGATCCCGATTCGGTGCTTCTACATGGATACATAAATGTATGCTAACAACTTATTTGCTGCATGTATTGTCTGTATTGTGATTGTGACTGTGATTATGCTTACTTTCCCAAAATTCAAAGATTTTGTGACCGCAAAATTGGAAATTGCATGCAACTACGCCGCAACTTGCCAACCTTTGCCTGCTTTAAAGCCTTGACTAAAGATCCACATGCGCGTGCACATGATTTACCAAGGAGGAGCAGTGACTCTATGCTATAAAATAAGTGCAGCGAGCAGACACAAATTACTGGCAACTACTTTGCAGCAGTGAATAGTAATTCTTTGCTATGTAAATTTAGACGCGCATGAAGCGGAAGCAGCGGTGGTAGCTAGTATCCTAGGCACGGAGACAAATACGACCGATCGGGGACATGGGACATCAGTTATATCCGTAATCATATCAACGTCCACGCTTAAGTGGAGAGATCGAGATACCGAGTATGATTGTTTTTAGAATCGAGAATCAGCATTTTCTCAGTTGAAAACACAGAATTGAAGGTATTTACGTGGCAGAGACAGAAAGAGAAGTTGTACGTGTTGATGTACTGGTGCTGTCAGCGTGGTTGGGTAATGCCATGCCGTCTTTAAATTGGAATAATGCTGTGCTGGAGAGGGAGCAAGGGCCACGGAAGTGGAGAGAGAGCGAGAAAGGGAGGCAAAGAGAGGTTGGAATTTGGAATCAGAATCTGGAATGAAATGAAATGAAATTAATATAGTTTAAGGTGAGAATCAAACATGGAAACATATTCTGCTGTGCAGCAGATTGAGATTGTGATTGTGTTTACACTACTAAAGTAGGAATGAATGAAGTTCTGCGAATGCGACAGGGTGTGTCTCCGCTTTGCACTAACAAAAATTAGCATTGATTCATCGTTCGATATAAATCATTCAGGCCCTACGCACATAATTAGACTTTTCTTAACAGTTGTTAAGGTTTGTGTTTACGTTGGTTAACAATTTTTATGGATTAACGGAAATGACAATGGTTGACAATTGTTGACGGTAGTGATGCGTTTCCATTTAAAAATAATTTCAATCCAATCTTTATCAAAGCAATCTAAACCCCCTTCAATGTCGTATGACTTTTTAAAAGGGTCCCACGACTCCCTTGTGTCCTCGTAGTGTTGAGATCCTTCACAACTTTTCAACTTCCCTACGTAGCCTAGTGGTAACACTACTTTCATAAAAATGAAAGGCCTTACATTCGATTTTAATTTCAAACTCTCTCTCCTTTTTTTAATGATTCCTAGTGAATCTTATTTTACTTTTGAAAGACTAGTGTTCCCAAATATAAGCCTTCACAAATTCAAAAATGAAGTTGAGCTCCTTGAGCTTGCTTTGCAATTCAATGGAGTGTGTTGCTTTGGAGCAAAAGCTAAAAATACTACTTATAGCATAGTGTTATCTTGAGTGCTATGGTAGTCATTGAAGATTTTATCATCAATGTTGGAATTCATTATTCTTTATCAAAGACTAAGAGTAAGTCATTGCTTTGTAGAACTTTGGTGGCAAAGTTCATTATAGTGTAAACCATCTCCCAATGTTTGAAAGATAGGCAATGGGGATATATATGGGGCAAGGAAGGACACTGGGCAT
The DNA here is from genome assembly GCA_015680685.1 of Gnetum montanum. Lineage (NCBI taxonomy): Eukaryota > Viridiplantae > Streptophyta > Gnetopsida > Gnetales > Gnetaceae > Gnetum > Gnetum montanum. Next base: position 1,863,757 of record MNCI01033474.1, read on the forward strand.
CATATTCTTTAACTAAAGTAAAAGGATATGGGAGGGGATTTAGACTACTCCAGTTTTATGATTTTGTATTAATGTGTGCATGAATTGATGCATTATACTATGGTAATTAATATCTATTAAGTCACATAATATTACATTTTGGTCCATAAAAATCTATTGTAATAATTGCGCTCTCTCTCACCTAAACAATTATTTGTAAAATCAACATTAACAAAATCTTGGCAATTGTTATAATTTACTCATCATGTGTGTGAGGCCTCATTTACTATTGCCATTGCTATTACCATTACCTAGCATGGCCTATTGTGTGTTTGGTTACATAAGCCTTCAAGTGCTAAATTTTCATATTCTATTTCTAAAAATTTAAAAACATTATTTAGCTTTAGGTGATTTTGAGAGGATGAATCATGGGATTCTAGTTGGACCCACCAAACATATGAATTTCAATTGGTTTTGTAGGTCTTTCTAGGTTCAAGGTTTAGAAATCTTTCCTTTTAGCATCTACCCAAATTTAGCATTTGTAGATTCATTGAACTAAACATACCTTAATTAGTTTGAATAGGTTTTTGTTTAATTTAAGACATAGTTAACCATTTCCATTTCCATAGTCTCTTCACAAATTGCAGCACACACATAGACCTTGCCCTTGGCATCTTCTTCTTCTTCTTATTCTTCCTTTGCTTCTGCTTAGCCAACTAGTGGGAAAGATGAACGTGGAGAATAGTTGATGAGACGCGACATGCACTGTGCCGCGATATCTCGTACGCGATATCGTGGTCCGCCGCCATATCTATAAATAAGAGGCGNTTTGGTAAGACAAGGATACATTAGTTCAAGTAACTCTTACCCATCTTAATAGTATAAATATTAATTAATTAAGGTCATTGTTAAATTTCTCCCAAAAAAAGTTAGCAACCATGACCTAAATTCATCTTGTTTTGAAACTTATTATCCTATGTGTTTAACCCTTGTAACTTGACATTATTCATCATAACAAGACCAAGGTATTGATAGATTAAGGGAGTCAACCTATCCATAAGACTGTCTAATCTCCATAGAAAAATCAATGCTTCGTAAATGATGTTGTCATAATCTTCACCTTGGTACCTCATTAGATTACAATCATGATATAAGAAGGTATAACCACCATACTTGTTAAAATATAAGGTATAAATATTATATTTCTATCCTATGGTTGGTACATCATTTACAATCAAATCCAAGTAATCTAGAAGATCTCAAGTAACCCATACATCATCTAGTAATGTTAATTCAACAGATAGGCTATTTTGGTCTTCTCAATTCCCAAAATCCCATTTTCATTTTTGAACCCTAATACAATGTCCAATGCATAGTACTCGTTGAGATGATTCCAACGGAATAAATTTTGTCTCGATTGAACCTATAGTTTGAGAGATATCAATGTTTAAAGTTTCTTATTATGCATGCATTAAAATAATATTAAATTATTATTTTAAAAAATTGATTCAAACTTTTAGGGTTGGGAATCAAACCCAAAATTACTATTTACCTATACTAAACCCCCACCTTGACATTGGCTAAACCACCATGTTAACCACCAAGGCTAGGTAAAATAAACAAATAATAATGGGGTAGACTAGTAGGTTGTGAGTTCAAACCCAAGCCTTTCTCATGATTTAAAATTTAAAAAGAATAAAAATAATAATATACATAAGAAATGTTCTTTGTACGTTGAGATAGCCCTATAGGAGTTGTGTTGGTTCAACAATGGTCATGTTGGCCCAATAAGAACTAGCACCCTTAGTTGACACCGTTGTGTTTCCTTCTATCACATGGTTTGCCTCCACCACATCATCTACCATCATCCACCTAATGCTACCATCACTTCCTTGCCTACCATCCACCTTCCACATGCTTGTCACATGATGTTGCATGAGTTGCTTTAGTTATGCTACCATGTATGTTGTCAAAACCCTCATCACATTTTTTGTTGCCTATTATGCAAGTTGATTTCATTGCCATTCATGCTATCATTGCCATCACTATTGCAAAAAAATTGAGTGCAATTTTTGAGCATCCATAATGTTTGTGGATACCAATGATGCCATGGATCATTGTCCCTTCTGGAGCTTCATGGACATTGATGACATTGTGGATAACTACCTCTTTCAACGCTCTATGAACATCAATGGCACCATGAATAACTAATCCTTTCAGCACTCCATGAACACCAATGGAAACATAGATAATTTCCCCTTTTAGTAGTTTGTAAACACTAATGACATCATGGATAATTATTCCCTCTAGCATCCCATAGGACCTTTGGCATCATGGATCATTTCCCCTACTAGTGTCCTCTGGTGCATTGAAAACCCTTGCTGCAACAACATGATGTCTTTGCCTAGGCCACTGAAACCCTTGCATGGGTTGCATAGGCCTTGCTTGGATCATGCAGGCCCCATTTGGGACATGTAGGATCTTGTGTGGGCTACATAGGCCCTTACACAGGCTATTTAGGCCCAAAAGAAGATGCCACCATTGTCCATTAATGCCACCTACCACCACCGATCATAGCCACAATGAGTAATGGTCATTGATTAAAGCTCCATTTCATGACATCATGAATGAGGTTCATCATTAGCAGGAACATGCTAGTAGCATTGTGCTCAACATGAGATCCATGGTGGTGACATTGTTGAGATTCATCGACACAACCTCTCACATGTGTGTGCCATATGTCACAAGAGCCGAGTGAAGAAGGATAGGAAAAGGACTAGCCATCATGTTTGGTCAATTATAGGCCCAACCATGGTGGTAGTGCTACATTGCCATTAAGGGATAGATGTTGAAGGAAGAAAATACGAAGGAATACTTTCAAAGCATGATCCAAATACTCCATTCCATATTAATAAGGCATTATTTTCTTTCTCTTTCTCTATTTTCCCTATTATTTTCCTTATACATAATGTCAAATATTACATATTTGGCATTTGATATATTGTCTTCTTATGCATAATGTCTAATATAATGTATATTTGATGTTTGCAATAACATCTAGGAATGGGATGTCACATGACCATTGATGAGATACATGCATACACCTAAATCAAGATTCATCTAAAGAAGTTGCAAATAAAGAAAATGATGAAATATATAACGTTAGCAACCCCTAGGATGTGGGCTTGGTAATGTTGACTATAGGATGACTATGGATAAAATTGAAGAAATAAGTGACTGAATCCTATCTCTTTTATGAGGCAAAGTTTAAGACTCACAAAGAGATGGAATAGAAACTTGAAGTGAAAAATGAAGAGCTTAAAGTTCTTAAGAGTAAATTGAAGATCAGAGATCAATTGTAAAGAACCTAGATAAATGAATGAATGATTACCAAGAGCTATAAAACATGTGTAGATGTTTAACATAGAAAAAAAATAATTTGTAGCTTGGTTTATAAAAGAAAAAGAGATGTTTTCAATCCTAACTTTCCTATGGGATATACCAGAATCAAACAACCTAGGTTGTCACATCCCCATTCTCAAATGATGTGGTTGCTTAATGGAGGTGGTGTCTTTTCATAACAAGTGTTATTGTTATCTTAACAAGATTTGAAAAGGGTAGTTGTGATTAAGACTCGAAGGGACATGTTGTAATAACGGACATGTCTCTTGAGGAACCTTTGGGGGTTTGACCTAAGGCATTTCTACCTAGGGTTAGAGGTCGTGCCAGCATGGGGAATGGTAGAGCCAATACAGATAAGTCATGGGGTGGCAAAGCTAGTATAGGAAAGTCACAAGAAGCCAAGTGAAGTAGGATAGGAAGGGAATTAGCCCACCCTTCTATCCAGGTTATAGGCCTAACCGTGGTGGCAGTGCTAGATTTCCTCTAAGGGATAGATGCCAAAGGAAGAAAACCCCAAGGAAAAACTCTCAAAGCACGATCCAGATACAATTTTCCATATCAATAAAGCATTCTTTTCTTTCTTTTTCTGCATTTTTCCTATTATTTCCTTTATACATAATGCTGAATATCACTTATATTTTGCATTGGTATATTTTCTTTGTATGCATAATGTCTAATATATAGTATATTTGACGTTTGCCATGACATCCGAGGACAGGATGTTACAATTGGTATCAGAGCAAACCATGACCTAAGGACCATTCAAAATCATGGGTCGACTACAACATGAATGTGATGATAAACCTTGAAGCCACAACATATGGAAATCCATTGATCATCACTAGATGTACCATATATTTTTGATGCAAGTCAGAAAAAACCTTTCCATTTGACTTCACACACAATGGATCAAGCATCTAAATCCTAGTAACCAATAAAATTTTCTTTCATGGATAGCATTAACGAATGAAGATTTTCGATCACACCTCATCAAGCTTTATCAATTATACAACATGTTGTTAAGACAATGACACATCAGTCCAGATAACTCTTGCACATCTTAATATTATAATTATTAATCGATTAGGGTTATTGTTAAATTTTTTTCCAAAAGGTTAGTAACCATGACTTGAATTGATCATTTTTTGTTGAAATTTACTATCTAAGTAATCTAGAAGATTCCAAGTTAGCATATATCAACCTAGAAATGTAAGTTCAACAAAATAGGCTAGTTTGGTCCTTTTAATGCCTAAAAAAATTAACTTTATTTTTGAACCCTAAAACTATGTCCAATGCATAGTACTCATTGAGACAACCCCAACGGTACAAATATCATCTCAATTGGACTTACGGATTGAGAGATATTGTTATTTAAATTTTTTCGTTATACATGCATTAAAATAATATTAAATTATTAAATTATTTGAACCATAAAAAAGGTCAAAATTTTACGTTCAAAAATAAACCTGGAATTTCCATTTATCATATCAAACCTCTACCCTGTCATTAGCTGAACCACCACGTCAATTGCTGAGGCAATAAATTAATTTTTTAAAAAAATTTAAAATAAGAGGTCGTGGGTTCAACCCCAAGCCCAAACTTACTTTTATTTTTTTAAAAATAATTAAAAAAAATTTTAAAATGGGAGGTTGTGGGTTCAGACCCCAACCCCCACTTTAANGCTTCATAGATTCCTCTTCAAGTAATTACTGGTAAGAAAAGTAATATAAACGTTGCTTCGTAAATTTACAGCATAGTTTCATGCCATTTTATATGCTTATAAAAAAAATGTGTTAAGCTCAATTATTAAAAACCTAAGAATGGTATCTTAGTAAATATATCAAGGAGATATCATGTGGTTAGTTGGCCTTGTGGATGTAATACCACATATTCTCATGCTAAATGACACTTTAACGTCCATTTTCTTTGTCATGTTTTGGGGATGATGAAGGGTTTTGGTAAAAGGAACTTGTGCTGTGAGAGATGTTCTAGAGTGGTGGTTCTCTTGGGCTCTTCCCATGGTTCTAGGGCCATGGAACATTTTGAGGTGCCCTTGGTTGACTCTCAAGTGTTAGAAAACCCACCCTGGCTTGGTGGGACCAAGCTAGCAACAAGACACCCTCCTGTTGCAACTCTCTTCTAAGTCCTCTTCATTCCCCCTTCACCATAGAGAACTACATGGCCCTAATTCTCTGGCGGTCATAGATATGTAGGCAGCCAAGATTGGATAGTTTTGGTGCAATGTCAGACAACACCTTCTACCAGATCATGAGGGATCTGGGGGTGAGGCACCTTCCCTTATAGGTGCATCATCTCCCCTCCCACCGATGTTGTTTACAAGGTTGTGTGTGTGCTTGTTTGCATGGGTCCTCGTTTTGTAGTTGGTTACCCTCCATGAGGTGCGTTGTCATATACGTTAAGAAGCTATGCTTCTGCTTGCACTCACTCATGAGATGCTTGCTTTTTTGAGGTGTATTCCCTAGGTCTTCTGCCCCAGATCCATTGAATCTTCGGGAATTCCTTGGGGTACCGAACAACGTCGGGGCAATGTTGTTACAGATGGTATCAAAGAATTATTGAAATTATGTTGTGATATGCATGTGCTCTTTGGTTGTCTTACTCCATAGATGTTGTTCAATTAATGGTCCCTCCGGATTGATACCTAGGTGATCTAGGATCATATCCTTATGTATTTTTGAAGAGTTTCCTAATGGAAATGTTCTACGCTCTTCATGAGGGAACAAATGATAAATTGTGAGCAATTGATGTATGTTGCTCTCCTTGAGGATGTAAATGATGGCATTGTGGTGATGTCCTCCACTTGTTTACTTGTGGTTGGACTAGTTGTGATTGTATGCGTTATGGTTGAGAGGAGTTCTATTGGCAACTCAAGAATTTTTTTGCTCAAGGAGCTCTCATCTCAGGTCTCTAATGATTCATCTGGGATAAATTGGACCCAGTCTCCACTTCGATTTTCACCCAAATGACATGTTTCGAGATGGCATCTATTGAATCATGCAGGATATGATATCCTTGGCACTCCCACTCACCCTAAATACCGTGAGTATGAGAAAATACAAATTGGGACAAGATGGTTCCCAGGTACCTCAAGATGGAGGTCCTTTGGACATGTGCTCTTGGTGAGCCTTGTTCTGGGTGGACTAAGACCATTTCTGGTAGACTTCATATGTTCGTGCTTGCAATTGTATGTTTGTCTATTTGTGTATGTGTGTCTTCTTGGTTGTGCTTTCAAATTCTGCATGCGTGTTATCTTGTTCGTGTCTATCATTCGTAATGAAAGGCTTGATGTTTTATGCAATATGATGACTTATTGTTGGGAACATTGTGGATGCTGTGGTTGTTTGTGCCATCCCAAAGCCAAATGTTTGTTGTCTTGTTTGACAACTTCTTGTGCATGAGGCATGATTTCCCTTATTGTTGATCTTTGCGAGTTGTGCTCCTTTGTTGAGTTGGTGGTGTTGCCCTTGGGTTTGTGGCATCACTATTTTGATTGGTGACATTTCTTGATCACTTTGATTCCAAGACTATTGGTGTGGATCATCCTATTGTTGGTTCTTGTTGAGACCACACCTCTTTTGATGAGAGTCTTCTTGTGAACGCATCCTCTGTGATGTTGCTTGTTGTTGCAAGAATTGGTTTGATGCATACTTGTTGTTGGATAGACCTTGGTCTTCCACCTTGTTTTTGGGTTGAGATGACAATTCTCTTTTGCCCCATGACTCATACAATTGTGTTGAGATTTTGATCCTGGTTGAAACTAGTGTTAGTTGCTGGGAATGATTGTTGTGTATGAATCATGGAATTTTGAGATCTCTTGGTGTGCCTCATGATGAAATCATTTGTTCAAGTGAGGATCTAATTCATCCATCAATGTTTTGCATGATTGATCTCTATGCATGTTGCTGAGGTCTTGATTTTATGATGTGCAAAAGTGATATGACTTTGTTATATGATCATGCTTGATAGTTGTGTATGAGGCTAACGTGTTGATCATGTTCTTGCTAACTTCTATGTTTCTGAGCTTTTGTCTCAGTGTTTGCAGGTAGCACAGGTACAAAGATGCAACCAGTGGTGACCTCAATTGATTCTGTGAGCACTATGTCTATGGGAAAGATATGTGCTCCTAAGACCTTCATGAACTAATTATTTGGTCTTAGAATCCCAACATTGGGTTGTGGATTTATTAGTACCTTGGCTGTGATGGATCAGTAGGTGCATTATGATTTGTTTGCCTCTTTGTGCTGGGGGAGCACTAACATAGGATGTTGATCTATCCTAGACCCTACAAATATTGGGCTAGTAGATGGCATGAAATGGTATCCTTGGCCATGCTGGATACTGATGGCTCAGGAGTGGCCAATGCAATGAGGTCCCACTATGGCAGGATGGTGGATACTCAATTGGCGTGTTTCATTATTCGATCGGTGCATTCATGTCTCAAATCATTTTCGTTCGATGTTACCCATGTAGTGGGTTTACTGTGATGGTAGATCATGTATCTTTTGAGATAGTGGTATAATGATAGATGACCATTTATGCTTCGTGATAGAGATAGGTTTTTCTCAAAACAACATGGTTCTTTCATGGTATTCTCTTGGTGACCTAAATCTTTCAGCCTAGGATGGGCTTGGGTAGTTTGTCCTATAGCCTTTTAGGCCTGGGTAGTATTCCCAAATACCATGTATGTTCTCATATATATGTAATTCTATCCTCGGGTGTGTGAAATGTATCCTTGTGATATTCTCAATTTGATTGTATGCACTCAAAAGTACTAGACATATTGCCTATGTGACTCAGTTGTCTCCTGGTTGTAGGCCTATGCCACAACCTGTGACAAGGCCAAGCTTGATGTATGGTGTTTGTGCCTTGATGTAAGGCCAAGCTTGTAAATGGCCTTTGTGCCTTGATGTATAATTCTGCTGAAAACCTCATGAGAAATTCTTCAATTGTGATATGGTGTTGTAACGAACAGACTAGGGCATGTCCTTTCCCATTATGCTCTTGAACTAGTTCCATGTGTTCTTGATGATGTTGGCATGCCTAGATGGTGTGTGCTTTGGTGAATGTCCTTGAGACTGGAAAAATCTTGGGAACACCTTCTCTTATGTTCCTAGACTGGCAAATATCTTGTCCAAAGATGATCTATTGTGATTGAAATTCAAATCAATGTGATGTCTAGCGGTGGATTTGAGTTGAGTTCAAGGTATTGGCTCCTAAACTCGCTCTTCCATGATGGATGTGATCATGGAGAAGCTTTGCAAACGTTGGGATGGTGGTCCATCCTTGAATAAATGGCATTATAGATACAGAAATTGTGATTTCTCTTGGTGGCCTTGCTTGGTGGGCTTGAATGTGCTCAAAACACTTGAGCTTATGCTCTCATGATTGGGGGCTTCTAATGATTTGTGCATGTTGGTTGGCTCTCGTGACTGATTGCTTTTGGTGCTTTGGAGGGCTATGATGCGCTCTCATAGGTTGGGACTTATTGGTGCTTTTGTGGTCTATGGTGTGATTCCATGATAGGGGACTCATTTTGCCTAATAGGCTATGGTGTCTTACTGAATTTTCCTGTGTATCCTGTCCCCTATGTACACTGATGTATCACATAGTCCCTCCCTAATGTATTGTCCCATGTCTCTGGTGTAATGTTAATTCATGTTGGTGTTCTCACCTCCCTGGTGGGATAGCAGAGTTGATCATGATATTACTTGGTAAATCTTTAATTTTATGAGGGATCATTCTCCATTTCAATGGATGCCCTCTTCAATTCCTGAAATAATAAGGCAGGTGGTATTGAGATGGTTGTCTTCTATTTGGGACCTAGAAGCAGTTGATGTTTGGGACTTGTTCTTAGTAGTGGTCCCATGTTCGTGAACTCTTGGGGCTTGTTCTCAGAGATAGAATGTTGTTACCCTTGTAAAATTCATGAAACCTCCTTTGTGAGGTCGTGTTGTTAATGTAAATTAAAGGTACATATTGCTCTTCTTGTAAGCAAGGCATGATCTTGTATACTCTCTTAGTTTTGGGGGCTTTAGAGGAACTTCCTTGTTGGGGTTCTCTGGTAGACTATCCTTATTGTAAACCTTTTGGGGATAAATCGTTTTGTGTTTGAGTTGTAAATGATGTTGATGAAAGCCCATTCCATGTAAAACTATCTTGAGGACTTAGTCCTCCTATGGGAAAGATGTTGTTGACTTGTGTCTATTGTTTGGGTTGATTGATAATAGGTAGTGGTGTGGCCTTGTCCACCACAACTTGACTGGGATGTATGAAAGAAAAAACCCAAATCTCCCAAGATGAAACAGAAATCTCTCTTGATAAAATTTCAAAGGGATGAACTACTTGGTGTCTCGAGTCATTCTCAAGGGGATAATTAAATTTGGGTAAGACTTGTGAATCCATGTCTTCCTTCAGATGGTAACAATTCCACGATATGGTTCTATTGGCTATATTGACTACTTGGGTGTGTATTATGGGTAAGGTGTAACTGGTCTGCTATACTTAGCTATGGAAAAAACCTCCCAAAGAGGATCCTTCCTGCAAGTGCAAAATCTAATGAAAGGTGTTGATCATGAGACTGGCAATCATTCTTGATATAGTGGGGAAATGCAAATTCTGTGAACGTTGATGTTCCTTGGAGAATTCATGATCTGGTTACTCTCAGAGGTGACTCTATATTCTTTGCTGGACCTAGTGTTCAGAAAATGGTGGTTGTCCCATGACATTGGAGTGGGAAGGATAGCTTGTATGTTGCAAGCGGGGTTGATCCTTCTCCCTAAACGGGATATTATTGTGTCATTTGATGATGTGCTTACAGTTGACATGAGGCAAGTGTATGGAGGGTTGTCATGGGGTTGGCTATCCAATAGACCCTTCACTTATTCTAACATTCAAGCAGCCATTCTTGATGTTGGACAATCACAAGAGGTGTTGATGATAGTTGGGGCTTGTTGTATGTTAGCCTCTTGGAGAAGTTTCCAAACATATTCTTGGATCTTCTCTCTCATTGTGGCTATGAAATACTATTGAATGATGAATTGAGGTATGTGATGCTGGTGTCTGTGGATGGCAAGGTCAAGCTCAAAAGATCTACCCTTGTACCTTGTTTGCAAGGGAGAACATTCTTGACTCCCTTCATACCAGCTTGAGCAAACATGATGAGAAAAAGAGAATGTGCATGGTACCGATGCATGTGGAATCAGTGCTTAGATGGTTGCACTGGTGAGATCCCATGGGTCTAGATGCGAGTAGCAGAACATGGAGTTCTAGTAAGCATGAGATGCTTGCAGAGACATTTCTCTTTGGAGCATGTCCTCCCTCTCAATGTGATGTTCCCAAGTCCCTCACCATGGGTAGTGGCCTTGGCAAGCCCTTAAAAAAATCAAATCAATGGGTGCTAAGATGCCATTCACAAAGGAACTCGATGGGGCTTGTGATAGAGGAGCTACCTTCTTGCATAAGTATGGGCTTACACAAGAAGATATGTCTTGAGACCCTTAGAAGAGACGGATCTAGGGGATGCCTTAGAGACGTTGGCCCTTTGGGTTGGACTCTCCCACTCATACAAAGAAGGGAAGTCTTTGGGCTTCCTTCAATTACCCTTGCGTTTAATGCAAGGCATTGGATGGAATGACATATCAGGTGTTGGGGTTGGTACCTTCCTTCAAGCCTGGAGTCTAAGGAGTTGATGGATCCTCGGAGTTGATGAAGTTCCAAACCCATTTACAAATGTACACTCGAAACTATCCTAGGCTCCACTCCAAGGATGTCACTTCTTTGTGTGGGGGAGGATTACGATAGATGTCCTAGAGTGGTAGTTCTCTTCGGCTCTCCCCATGGTTCAGGGGCCATGGAAGACTTTGAGATGCCCTTGGGTGACTCTCAAGTGTTAGAAAACCCACCCCGGCTTGGTGGTACAAAGCTAGCAATAGGAACTCTCTTCTAAGTCCTCTTCATTTCCCTTCACCCTGGAGAACTACATGGCCCTGATTCTACAACGATCGTAGATAAGTAGGTAGCCAAGACTAGATAGTTTTGGTGCGATGCCAAGCCACACCTTGTACTAGATCATGAGTGATCTGGGGGTGAGGCACCTTCCCTTGTAGGTGCATCGTCTCCCCTCCCACCGATGTTGTCTACAAGGTTATGTGTGTGCTTGTTTGCATGGATCCTCGTTTTGGAGTTGGTTACCCTCCATGAGGTGCATTGTCATATACATTAAGAAGCTGTACTTCTACTTGCACTCACTCGTTAGATGCTTGCTTGCTTGAGGTGTATTCCCCAAGTCTTCTGCCTTAGTTCCATTGGATCTTCGTGAATTCCTTGGGGTGTTGGGGCAATGTTGTTACATGTGCTGTCCAAGAAAAGTTCCATGGTGGTGTGAGAATTTGGACAGAGCGATATAATCATTGTTTAATCAGAATCAGACATCGATCGTTTTGGATTTTGGGATGATGTTAATTCTAAAGATGCTGGACATAGACAACGAAAATGCCAAAATAGGACAAGCTTAAAACTTTGATATTTATCTCTGGGAAAAGCAATTTCAAATAGCAGAAGCAAGAAGGAAAATAATCGGCTGCCCCTGTATTAGTTGACACATATTTTTCTGATACGGTATAGTAGGCGCTGCATTTGAGGGATCAACGGACAAGCTGCCGGCTAAACCACATTATTATCAAAATTGCAGCGGAACAGAGGGCAGGGAATGAATGGCCAATAGGCGGCCAAGAATGGAGGCAGACCATGTTAGCAAGGCCAACACATGGAAGCAGCAGGAGTAGCATAATATAAAATCATTTTGTCTTGAAAATCAGAGTTAACCACACTGCACTGCAGGACACGCAGCCCCTGCAGGGGCCGTGCCGACCCTACTTTTGCTATGGTTGCTGCTAATTCACAGTTGTTGTTGCCCGCGTTGGCCACAGCTCTCCCACGCGTTTGTTCGCAGCCTCACGCCGTCGCGCTAGCACCGTCGGTTGCTTGCCTTGCCCAAACTGCCTTCTAGCCAACCCATCACTGCCTCCAATGCTGCCCATGACTGTCATCCACGTCCCTTATCACTGTCTCTCGTACTGTCCATCACTATCACCCACGTGACTCATCACTGCCTGCTATGCTGCCCATCATTGTCTCCCATGCCATCTATCACCGTCTCCATGGCAAATTTTTCATTATATGACCGAACAATTTTAATTGTCTGTCAATTGACGGAAAAATCTGAAATTTCTGTCAATTAACAAAAAATTCAAAATTTCATCATTAAATTATTAGTTTAAATTAGGAACTTACAAAAATAATTTTTAAAATTAAAATTTTGTGTGGTGGTAGCAACTTAGATAAAAATTCCACAATTAAATCTGATGGCTCTAGAGTAGAATTGAGATGGGTGACCTCTTGGGAAGTATTGGTTTTCGTGCCAAATGATTTAGACTCTAGAAGCCATAACTATTGATTTCGGAAGCCTTTTTTTAGCAAACAAAGAGTAGTTTCCTATAGTTTTCAACCTTCTAAACACAATGGTGAAGTTTGATCCATCCCAGGAATCCCAACAATTAGGTTTTACTCATTGCCTGATATAGTGCCTTAAGATTATTAAAAGTTTAATTTTCACATAACTCAAGCATACAATGTCCATTTTCAACATATGAATAGTCATTTCTAACATTTTTCACCATTTTGAACTCAATGGTGAAATCAAATCTATCATCTGGGTACCCTATAATTCAATGGTATTATAAATTCAACATTTTAAGTTTTAAGATTTAATGCATAACCCTTGCAGATAATTTTAATTTCACTATGACATGTCATTAGTCATGATAGTTTGGAAAATTTAAAAGTTTCAAAAGATATTCTTGATTCTAAGACTGATTCTTCATTAGAAGAAGAACAAAAGAAAGATTTTGAATTGGGAACAAGTAGTAAAGTGAAAACTAGAAGATTAAGAAGATCACCCATTATATCTGGTTTATCAATTTATAAGAGAAGATCTAGAAAGTCTAAGAGTTTAATCATCCCAAGGAATAGGATGGAAAATCCTTGGCAAAGAGTTACACCATTAGGATTTCAAAATTACAATGATATTCCTAAGGTAGTTTACAAATATTTTCCTGAGCCTTTCATTCCTGGAAAAGCTTATTTAGCTGAAGAATATATTCACATGTTTGAGTTAGCTTTAGCTCATGCAAATATTCAATATCAAGATCAAGCTTGTAGGTTGTTTGTATCAAATTTAAAGGATATGGCTCAGATTTGGTATTCGAACTTACCAAGTAATAGTATTACAACACTAGAGATGAGCTAGACTTCAAATTTTTAGAAAACAAGAGCAGGCAGCCATATGCCCTGCAAAACCAACATCTACTATAACAAAAGCCCATCAGAGAGAAATCTGCACAGAGCTTTGGAGCAACTGTTGAATGCGTTGTCACAACTAGCAGCATTCAAAACCGTTGCTGTAGGCCAAAATTCGTCAACAGCATTTTATGGGCTTCTACAATGCTACACAAGCACTAATTCCAGCCAGTGCAAGCAATGCACTCAAGATGTCATTAAATCTACCCTTGCGAGTTGTGGCAATGCTGCAGGCACCATGGCTTGGTTTGATGACTATTTCCTGCATTTTCAAAGCTTCAATTTCACTACGCAAGCTAACACAAATCTTGTTGGGTATCTGTGGAACATCCAAGTCATTGATGAAGCTGATGAAGCCAATGAAGTTGTTATGAAAAAGTTGCCCACCAGCTCCTTAAGGACTTCATCATAGAAGCTCTGTAAGATCCAAGCTCTAAATATGCTTTTGGGACTAATGCTACTAATGTGTCTGGAATCAACAACACAATCTATGGATTTGTACAGTGCTAGATGGATATCCCAGTGGCAGATTGTAGAGAATGTTTGAATTATGCCTTAAACCACTAGCTAAACAATTTAAAAAAAATAAAAAATAAACATAACTCACAAGACTATGACAAAGAGGTTGAAATGTTGTCTTTAACAAGTCATCTTACAAACAATCTTTCACAATGTCTTCTTTACAAATGCTCCTTTTTTCCCCAAGATCCAGAGTGAGACCCCTTGTACCAAGACCCTTGAAGCCTTTTTATAGGATCTCATAGGTAGTTAGATATTATAAAATATCTTGGCTAACTTCTTTCCCAAGTAAGGAAGTTATAACTTGTCCAACAAGTTAGGAAGTTATAACTTATACATGAAGTTAGGAGAAAATTGTGCTAACATTGGCATATGTATGTTTGGTAATTTAAAATTAGCTACAATTATCATGGAATTTTACTTAACTATAATCTTCCATAAGAATAAAAGGGATACTAACCAAATGTCCCCTTTATATAGGATGTTACACAAATATCCCAAATTTTTTCTTCTTCTTTTCAATACAATATTGTCAAAGTACATTTAACACTATGCATGTCTTAATTAATTAATTTTAATTTAACTTTTTTGTGTTATAGTTTTGGATAATGATTAAGAAAACCTTTCTCAAAATAGTTGTATCCATAATCCGCAACGCTTGCCGCTGTGAAACCCTGCTCACTGCATTCTTCCCGATTATTTTCTACCAAGAAAGATTTTAACAGAAATGATGGATTCGTATTTTGACTTTCACAAAGTGGAAGTTGGCGCACTAGGGCATCATTGATGCAGAGCTTACGTAGATAATAGCATTATTTTAAACAACGTAGATAATAGCAAAAAAACTGGTTGCAGCTGCATCTGACATCTGAAACAATTCTGTCTCCATTTTCACTAACGACACCATCGAAACAGTAGGCGTTGGCAGTGGCGTTAGCTCTAGCTTGATCTAGTCGAAGGAGGTCATGTGTTGATGCTATGCTCATCTTCTTGACACAATAGGAGTGGGATATCTGGAACATTCTGTGTAATGCTCTTACTTACCATCATCTGCCACCAAATGTTGTACATACCGCAAATCGCTGGTGTCGTTGTAATAAGTAACTACTTCAATGGCAGCAGCGATGTCGTTTCCATTTTCATTGTTGTTGTGGTTGACGCAGATCTTCTAGGGACCCAACACAAGCATGGCGTCCTGGCACAGGCCTCACACCGTGGATTATAGGCACAGTTAAGCTTGAATCCAGGCGGTCTGCATGGATGATGAAACACCGTGAAAATTACGAGTCGGCCTCAGGCAAAGATTCGCAATTCAAGCAAGAGCGCACATCAGCTTTGATCAAGGACAAGTTTACACTCTATTACGCACAGCAGCGTAATGAGCGTAATAAGCTCCAAAATAGTCGAAGGAAGAGTCTAGAGAAGCACAACAGTTCGGCACTTTTTCTCGTGGCGCATGAATAACTTGTCTTTACGCTCGTTACGCGGCAGTGCGTATCATTGCGTATTTCATCACTAAGCTAGACATTATTTACGCTTCGTTACGCGCAGTTGCGTATTGAGCGTAAATTAGACATTGTTTACGCTTCGTTACGTGCGGCTGCGTAGTGAGCGTAAGATAATTTTGAGCCTATTGTTTTTATACTGGATTACGCTCATACACGCAACACAACGCGAATGAGTGTAATATAGCCTGAAAGCAATTGAAACACGCTCAACATGTACCTTCTCTCCACACGCACAACACGCAAACGAGCATATTGTGCGTAGTCACAGTCTGACTTAAAATGGTCATGTCAACGGAACCTGAAATATCTGGGACCCATGTCATCAGGGTTGTGTCTTTTCCACGGAGCGTCGCAGCCTATAAATACCTCAATTAACAAAGATACAAGGGTTGGCAAATCAAGCAAGAAACCAAAAGGGCAAGAGCATTTTCTGAGCAAGGAAGCACTTATCACCTTGAGCAGAGAAACAAAGAGCAACCTTTTGGCAACTGTCGACAGCACCATCCTTCAGCAAGAACAAAGCACAGTGTGCTTGAGCCTTAGCAACAAGAGAGATCATTCCTTTGGGGAAGATACGACTTTCTCCATTTAGCGATTGCTGCCCTGAGCAGAACCTACTCGAAGCAAAGAAGCAGAACAGGGATTGTGAGATCGTCTCGCCCAGTTTGTAGACTCTATCGGTCAGAAACAGTTGATCGGCAGACCTCAGAGCTTGACCATCCTTGCATCCCAGCTTTGGCCTACGAGGTAGATCGGACTTCTGTCTGGACAGTTTCCTTGTTGTTTTGTGCTCATTTTTGCATCAAGTTATTGGGGGTCTCTCCCATTGTAACGTGACATACAAATCATACATTCTTTCAAAAAATCGAAACATAGATCTTTGAAAATCATGTGTTTCTCTCCTGATTAGCATCTCTTTGGCGTGTTTGACGTTATCATCGTAGCGATCCATCCATGTCGTTTTCCTCCCATTTCATGATCCCTCGAATCAAATCGAAACACGCAAAGATCCATAATCTTCATCATTTTACTGACCTGTAAGTCCCTGTCTGATCGACAAGACCGTTCAGGGTGCCGCGGATTCACTTTTTCCAGCATAGCCCTCGTGCGGATCCGTGGTTAAAACTGTATACACGGAACCTCATTCGGTATTTCCAGCTGCCGACGTTTTCTGTCGTTACAGATGAACTAGCCCGTCTAAATATTGTTTTTGTGAATTAGATCATGGTGGCCTGTCTAAATCTTGTCACTGTGAATCAAATCATGGTGTTCTTCCAGTAGTGAAACATACATGGCATGGGATGAATCTGAGACCTTGAGATAAAAGCCCTTGTTGGAGAAAAAATTGGAGCCAGAGAGCTACGACACAATGCTGATAACTTGCAGAATCATGGACCTGTACTCTCCTACAACTTTTTCATCTGTGTTCATGGCCTTCAAGAGCTTCAGCAGAACTCTTGGCGTCAGGCTCGCCATGGCTAAGAAACCGGAAGAAGTAGAGATAGAACAAATAAAGACACAAACAGATTTTCTACCATAGCATCCACAACAAAATCGTTAATACATTGCCATGCGCAAGAATGGAGATTCGATTCTATTCTGGGTAGGAATGAATCATGCCCAGAAGAATGCAAAAGCGCTTTGAAAGGATGTCTTGCCTTTGCACATGCTAATGGCCTAAAATCTTTGCCATTGCCGCGTCCTGCCGTCATTATTTATCTTTGTGGTTCCAGTTGCTAGCTATTTCTTCCATGTGGATTCCTGCAATATTTTAGCATCCTCTAGAAATGAACACATTGGTCTGCCATGGCAAAGACATAGGTCTATAGCCCATGACCTGGACGCTAGCTAAAATGGTAAAACCTTGATTTTTGGTGCCACCACGGATTAAAACCCTACCGTCATTGTAAGATTCATAGGCCTCTGCTATGTTTTTTTGGACATGGGTTATGGGTATTAGATATATGGAAGGTGTTGATACTGAGCTTAGTGTGATTCCTGCCTACTCTGGAACAAACCTTTGAAATTCATGGGCAGATCTTGAAACACCATTTCAGCTGCATACCTAACTACTTCTTTGGTAAAAAATGTTAATAATATATTGATAAGTACATGATTTGTATAATGGATATAATAGCCTTTCTCTAACCATTTTTCTTTCTTTTTTAAATTAGATGCTATTTCTCTTTTTCTACCAACTGAAATTCTTGGCACTTCTTCAACTACAAAAACCTTTAATCAGTTTTATCATGCCAACCTATTCCATGAAATAGCCAAAATGTGCCAACAAAATAAATGTATCACGACATTAGTTCAAAGATTCAAAAATGCTATAAATGTCAAATTCATGGGCCCAAGATTAAAAAGACTAGAGCCCCTTTAAAGCTAGTAGTTATAGATAGACCATTTCAGCAATGGGGTTTGGTATTTATTGGTACAATTACTCCTTCTAGAGCTAGACACAAGTTTATTCTAACAGCTACTGATTATTTCACTAAATGGTCTGAAGCAAAGGCTCTAAGAGGAAATTCAGCATCAGATATGATTAAGTTTTTAGAAGATCAAATTCTAAGTAGATTTGGTCTACCCGAAGTGTTAGTGTCAGATAATGGACCCACCTTCAAATCTAAAGAGTTTATCAAATGGGCATCAGAAAAATCTATTTTCTTATTTTCCTCATCAAACTATTATCCTCAAGGAAATGGCCTAGCAGAATCCACCAATAAAAAGCTTATTGGTTATATCAAGAAATCGATGGATGGAAATCCAGGAAATTGAATTAATTATCTACAATCCATGTTATAGTCAAATCGAATTAGATTCAAGAGAGCTATTGGGACATCACCATATAACTTAGTTTATGATTTATCAACAAGAATTACAAATAAGATTGTAAGCTCAGCTTATGAATTTTTACAAAGATATAGTGAAAAAACTAATAAAATAGAAGTTTCATGACTTTGCTTATTAAAAGAGAAGCTGAAGTAGATAAAGCAAGGGATAATTTGTTATAGAATACCTCTCAAGTTAAAAGATGGTTTGATAGAAAAGCTCTGAAAATAACTTTCAAGATAGGAGACCTTGTCCTATTATGGAATATGAAGAAACCTAATAAGTTTACCCCAACGTGGATTGGTCCATTTCAAATTACAAAGCAATTGTCAGAGGATACTTACAAATTATCAACTTTGGATGGCATGGAATTACAATTTCCATATAATTTTTTGCATATAAAAGATTATTTTGGACAATTGCATACATCTTGAAGATATCCTTACACAAAGTAATATATGTATATACTATTAGGTATAATATTACTAGGAGTATAGTATTAATTATTACATTTAATTATGTTATTGGTATATAGTTAGATAAATAGATACTATATTATAATAATAAATATATTTAGGATAAATTTATTTAAATTAGAAAATAGTTTAATTCCTACAAGTGAGACAAGTGAAACCTTACCAGTGTGACAAGTGGAAAAAGTGACTCATCCACCACTTAGTGAAGATTTTGATAAGTGGTTAGAATGTGCAAAAAGAGGAAAAATTGGTTGAAGACTCTTGAAGGGAATTTTAAATTCTAGCTACTATAAGAAGAGGATTGGGTTGCCTAGGATTTCCTCATCTTCCAATTCAAGTTGAGTAGAGAAAGTGAGAAAAGAGCTAATCTGAAAGAGAAGATGGATTTTGGGAGAACAATGAGAAAACCTTTCATTCCTTATCTGATGGGATGTTGCCCAAAATATATGTTAAAGGCTTACCTAAAAGCTAGAGTATGTGGAGCACCTAAAGAATGTCCTTTCATGACTTGGTTGGCTGATAAATTCTCATTCCTCACGAGGGGTTTAGAAATAGAATCAAATATTTGGGGACAATATCAAAATTGCACCCAGAAAGAGGAAAGGGAAAAAGAACAACTAATCAATGAATATTCATGGGAAGAAGCCTTTGTATCCCAAGAAGAAGAAGAAGGACCCAATTGGGAAGAAAAGAAGAATTCATCTGAGAAAGAAGATGAGAAGATTGCTGAAGAAAAAGCTCAATAAGATCAAGTTGAAAGCTCCAGCAAGCTAAAAAATTAATAGAACAACATTCATCACTTCAGATATTGCTTATGAGAAGGTTAGAGATATGAGGATTCCTACTAGAGTAACCCTCACCATTCTGTTCCCATCTCAAGAATAGTCCATAGATAAAGGACTTGATAATGTACAATTTGTTGTTTTTTTTAGGAATGAGGTTTTTATACCACCAAACCTTATGTTTGATGGGAATTTTCCTCCAAAAAGATTTATCTTTTCAGCTACAAAAATTCAATAAAAGCTTCAAGTGTAGTTCAGTTTTAAAATGGGGTTTGCATAAATTTCTTTAAGCCTTTTAAAGGGGGCAGAAATGTTGGCACATTTTGGTCATTTCATGGAATAGGATTTGATGATTCATAGTATTACTGTAAAGCAAGCTTCCATTTTCACGATAAGCTGAAAAGACCTGTGCTTCTGTAAGCTTCAACAGAAAACCACTGTTTTCTTTTTGTAAAAAGGATAAAAAAAATCGTGGAGCTGGAATGTGGCATAGCAAAAGACTAAGATATGTGGTAATGATAGCTGTTCATGCCAAATTTCGTATCACGAATAAAATGGAGTAAGTCAACGAAGTGAAAGCTCATGTCGTAGTTCACGGGGGTAGGATTGTTTCTTGTCACAGAAGGCTAAAGATTCCAAAATCCCACTCTAAAATATATTCAATGTGTTCTAATGGAAGGAGCAACATTAGAAATAACCTGTAATGATAAATACTTCCAAGAAATCAGAAGGATAGAAAATGTATCTTCTCAATGGGCTGTTCATGCAAGAAAGGTAGTTGATGATGATGGAGCAGAACTGGATGGTGTTTTCAAATTAATATCTAATAGGGAAATATTACCTATAGATTTTTGTAAGGAACTAGAGGATCTCAAGGTGTGCAATGTTCTTTACTACATTTGTAGAAAACCATGTAACAAACAAAGAGCAATGGCAATGAGAGAAGGAATGTTTGCTGAGTTGTTGGTGAGGGTCCTTTTTCTAATAGTTGTTGTTGTTACTAGTGTTGCTATATTAGTGGGATTCTCAACTTTTGCCTCCATCCAAGAGTTTGATGAGAATTTTTCTATTTTGTTTGTCCATGATCACTTCACTACTTCTAAGAATGACCAAATCTAGCACCTCAAGTTCGATGAAAAATCATGCTCAGAATTTCAGACCAAGAATAGTTACATATTTGGTTGGTTCAGCATGAAGCTGAAGCTTGTTCCAGGAGACTCTGTAGGATTTTTCACTGCATACTATATGGCATCCAAGTATTACAACACCAAAGATGAGGTGGACTTCAAATTTTTAGGAAACAAGAGCGGGCAACCATATGCCCTACAAAACCAACATCTACTATAACAAAAGCCCATCAGAGAGAAATCTGCACAAAGCTTTGGAGCAACTGTTGAATGCATCATCATAGCTAGAAGCGTTCAAAATTATTATTGTAGGCCAAAATTCGTCAACAGCATTTTATGGGCTTCTGCAATGCTACGCAGGCACTAATTCCAGCCAGTGTAAGCAGTGCACTCAACATGTCATTAAATCTACCCCTGCGAGTTGTGGAAATGCTGCAGGCACCATTGCTTGGTTTGATGACTATTTCCTACGTTTCTAGAGCTTGAATTTTACTATGCAACCTAACACAAATATTGTTGGGTATCTGTGCAACATCCAAGTGATGAAGCCAATGAAGTTGTTATGAAAAAGTTGCCCACCAGCTCCTTAAGGACTTCATCAAAGAAGCTCTATAAGATCCAAGCTCTAAATATGCTTTTGGGACTAATGCTACTAATGTTTCTAGAATCAGCAACACAATCTATGGATTTGTAAGATGCTGGAAGGATATCCCAGTGGCAGATTGTAGAGAATGTCTAAATTATGCCTTAGTTGTGCTTTAGAATAATGTCAAGGGTAGAAAAGGAGGCAGAATAATAACACCTAGCTAGTTTACTAGGGAAATATGTCTTAACCACATTTAGAACCGCTTCATCCATAGTTGATGGCCCCAACTTGATGGAATCAGCTTTAGGCAACTCTGTTTCAACTCTTTTGTATTTGTGTTACTGTGTTTCCAACCGTCAATTACTATTGCAATGCTTACAATGCCCGCGAGAAGATGAGCACTCTCAAGAGATTCAAGGAGCATCCCCTAGATGACCCCACGTGTTAGCTATGCTCATTAACGGCACCTTCATACTAAACCTGGACTGTGACCACTACATCTACAACTAGTAGGCGATCCACGAAGCAATGTGCTTCATGATGGACCATGGTAGTGACCACATCTATTACGTGCAGTTCTCACAGCACTTTGAGGGCATCGATCCCAACGAATGCATGCTCAACAGATACATAGCTACCATGGAATTCTAGAGGATGACGTTTCTACGAGGCATTTCGTTGAACACTTGGTGCGCTTCCATGATGCTCTGGCATTTTCCATACATGTCCAACAGGGCTGCACCCATGTAAACATCCCTCCAAAGCCTAAGTTTATAGGCCTGAATGTGGATCTTCTTACCTGTCTGTAAAGCCAAATCCATTGCAAGACTCATGCAGGCTTTAAGAAAAGAAGGGAATGTGAAACTATTTGCAGAAACAAGGCTGCTTCAGGCTTGATGCCTTCACATTCGTAGGTGTTCTTAAAACATGCATAGGAATTGGAGATTAATCGTTCGTGGCTAGTAGATTCATTCATTGGTTATCAAGGAAGGAAGAATCGGTTACCAGGAGATGATGTAAAGGATGTGTTGTTGATTGAAGAACCTCCTGTAACGGTGCCAAGTGACCATCACCGTATTCGAATTTCTTTTTCCAGTGAATGTCACTTTTTCAAGGAAGCCAACAACAAATTTTACATGGATATAAAGCCAACATCAATTGCAAATGCATATGATTTAATTATACAAGCATCAGATGGTGTGCTTGATTTGCAAGGATTGGCTTTCTTGATTTGAAAGACCATGTAGCCGCTGCCACCAACGTCTACACTAAGGTGGATGCTGAATTACTTTCTTAGTACTGCCTGTTCATGAGAATTACTATGGCTTTGTACACGGTGGGTAATGATATTTAATAATTAAAATCCTAAAAAAAATAAAATGACAATTGTATGAAGTGCTTAAAGTATGGAGATCTTGGCTTTATTTCTTACAATGATTATTTAGGTTGTGACTTATGAAAGAAATATTTGTAAAGTTTGTAAAGACACATGTCAATGTTAGCATGATTTTCTCCTAACTTCATGTATACGTTATAAATTCCTAACTTTTTGGGCAAGTCATAGCTCCTAACTTGTTGGGCAAGTTATAACTTCCTTACTTGGGAGAGAAGTTACCCAAGATATTTTGTAATATCTAACTACCTATGAGGCCCTATAAAAAGGCTTCAAGGTTAGAAGAAAAAGGGGGGTCTCACTCTAGGTCTTAGGGAAAAAAGGAGCATTTGTAAAGAAGACATTGTGAAAGATTGCTTGTAGGATGACTTGTTAAAGACAACATTTCAGCCTCTTTGTCATAGTCCTGTGAGTTATGTTTATTTTTTATTTTGTTTAAATTGTTTAGCTAGTGGTTTAGGTAGTATCATGCTTGGCAAATAATTTTGGGATTTTTAGATTACTCTTATTCTTCTTGTTGCATGATAAAAAATTTCTATTAAAATTTTGTCATAGAAGAGCTTTTGTTTGAAAGCCTTAAGAGCATTTTAGTAGTGAATTTTTTTATTGTGCAATGTATAAGAACCGCTATTGAGATTGTTGTAAGAGAGCCTCTGCATGTAGTAAAGCCATTGAACGATTCAATAGTCAAGAGGGTTCAGAAAATCTTTGGTATTTTGATAGGACCAAAATAGCTTCTTTTATCTTTAAAGTGAATCTCCGTGGTATTTCAATTATAAATTCTCAAGTCTTTTGAAGGTTCTATTGAATGCAATTGTTAACATCCATTATCTAGCCAAAATAGAGTTTGGTATGTGATAGTTTACGCAACAATTTTTTTGGGGTAGTATAGTAGGATTGTCTTGAAGAAATTGCTTATTTGAGCCTTGGAAGTTTGAACAATTCGTAGTTATTAAATTTGGGATAGCTTTATTGCAAAGTGTTTACTTGTATCATTTTACCTTGTTTAAACATTTGAGATCTTTTCACAAATCTACTTTCTTTTTTTCTTCTTTCTATTTCCATTGAATCTCGCTCTATTTCTAGTTTTCTTGTGGAACTATCTCTTTCATTGGGGAAAATTAGAAGTAGATTCGCAGAGTTGTGCTCAAACATTATTGGAAAACTTTATTTATTACAAGTAGGTATTATAAAGACCACATAGACTAGGCAATTGGATAGAATAAGAACTCTCAACAACTCACAGTACTTTGGAAAGTTGGTTGAATCTCTTTAAGATAAGTCATTTATAGTTTTACACACAACCTAATCATTTCATTTTTCACAACAGCACACTACAACAGCACACATACATACTCACATTAACTATTGAGTCTATTTGGAGGTATCTGAGCCTTGGTGTTGCTAGAGACCAGCAAGCACCTAAATCCTATTCGAGGACACTCGTTGGTAGTCGCGTCCCAAACGGTCGCCAACAGGTATCTTGGAAAATGAAGTAAGTATGAAGAAAGTAATATTTAATTTTTTCATATATCTTTCTCACATATATCTTATTTGCAGAATAAGCAAGAGACAACTTTAAGTTCAAAGGAGGAATCAAATTATTGGAGCACAGGATCATGAAAGAAAGCATTAGAGCTAGAAAAAAGATAGAGAATGTGGATTCGTTCGAGGATGAATGAAACCTAAGGGGGGGAAATTGTCACATCCCCATTCCAAAATTATGCAGTTGCTTAATGAAGGTGGTGTCTTTTCATAACAAGTGTTATTGTTATCTTAACAAGACCCAAAAAGAGTAGTTATGATTAAGACCCAAAAGGACATGTTGTAATAACAAACATGTCTCTTGAGGAACCTTTGGGGGTTTGACCTAAGGCATTTATACCCAGGGTTAGAGGTTGTGCCAACATAGGGAATGGTAGAGCTAGTACAAGCAATTCATGGGGTGGTGGAGCCAGTATAGGCAAGTCACAGGAAGTTGGGTGAAGCGGGACAGGAAAGGGATTGGCCCACCCTTCTCGCCATGTTATAGGCCTAACCATGGTGGCAGTGCTAGATTGCCTTTAAGGGATAAATGCCAAAGGAATAAAACCCGAAGTAAAAACTCTCAGAGCACGATCCGAATACAATTTTTCATATCAATAAAGCATTTTTTTCTTCTTTTTCTACATTTTTTCTATTATTTCCTTTATACATAATGCTGAATATCACTTATATTTCACATTGGTATATTTTCTTTGTATGCATAATGTCTAATATATTATATATTTGATGTTTGCCATGACATCCAAGGACGGGATGTCACATAGGTGATGTTGCCTAGAACATAAATACCTAGAAGAAGAAAATGAAGGCATTGTTGGATATGTTCAAGTTTATAAAAGTAATAGCAATAGTGGCAAGACAATGAAATTCACTAACATGTATGGGATGTGAGAAGAGATCTTAAGAGATATAGGATCCTCCACCTCTAAACACTCCTTGAAGACTTCATCTTAGTCATTTTTATACCTAATGACTAGTTCATTTTTGCATTGTACCTAGTTTTAATGTACTTAATTGTAAGCACTCAAATGTTTGGTAATGTGATACTTAGAGTTTATTAAAATGTTAGTGAATCACTATTAATGCATTACCATTCATGCCATAGAGTGTGCTACACATCACATGTTGGTGCTCCACAACATTGATCATCATCATCACTAGTCATGTCAACATCTACCAACATCATCATCATTCATTCCATACCTTCATCCTTTTCTAAATCATTATTTGATACTAAAAAATAGTAAATGAAAAAATGTTAGATGAAGGAACACTCATCTTAGCTCTACTAGCTCTAGTAATGCTTTCCTAGCCTTCATGGTATGATTTCTAAAGGAATTTTAGCCAACAAAAATATTTCTTGATTATCTTGACTTCACTAACAATTAGCTAATAA
Source organism: Gnetum montanum (assembly GCA_015680685.1). Classification (NCBI taxonomy): domain Eukaryota; kingdom Viridiplantae; phylum Streptophyta; class Gnetopsida; order Gnetales; family Gnetaceae; genus Gnetum; species Gnetum montanum. The sequence continues at coordinate 1,889,679 of MNCI01033474.1, forward strand.
AATTTTTATTTTTAAAAGTCTTATAAAGTTCTCTATAATTTATAAAAAATCAATACTACAAAAGATAATCTGAAGCTAAAGTTATATTATGTTCTTTCCAATCTACCAAAAATCATGGTAATTATGATAGTGCAACTTAGAGAGGTGATAACTCAAACTTTGTTATGTTTCTAATGATAAAGTTTTAACTAAACCTTTCCATAGATACTATCTTTCAAATAAATTTAATATCATATCAAATTATTTTGTGATAAGGGAGAAATGATCTAATCATTCACCATCGTTAATTCTACTAAAAATTTGAGTTTTAGAAATGTTATTAAATTGTAGAGCTAATTTCTTTAATAATATAAAGATATTAAATTGAAATTTTAGTTCACATATCCACATGTGCTAACTTTATAATAAATTTAGAATCACTAAAAAATATTGTAAAATAACTTAGATATAATCAAAATAATGAATGTCCCTAATTATAACAATTCAACTTCCAAGTTTGAGTAGATAATGATGAATGATATTGATGCATTGAGGAAAGATTGATGAACTGATGATGAAATAGTTAGATTCTTACTAAAATTATGTTTAATATTATGTACTGTAGAAATTTTTTCTCCTACTTTGAATAATTTTTCTTAAAAAAGGTCATTTGGGTTAGTAACTTTTTTAAATTATTAAAATTTTTTTTATCATGTAATGTTTTTTTATAAAATAAATTTATTTTCTAGTTGTTAGAGGACAGTTGTGATGAGTTTAACTTAGTTATGTTGAGTTTAACTCCTAGTTGAATTTGTTTCCTTTTTTTTATAAAAGTAGTTAGAAGATGTCTTATTGTGCAAAAAAAGCCTAATGTAAGGTTTTTTCAAAAATAATGGAAGAAGTTAATAGTTATTATATTTCAAAAGTTTTATTGCAGTTTGAATTTTTTCATAGTGAATTTTACAATAATTTTATTTTATTAGTTTAGTTTTGTAATTTCTCATCCTATCCATTGCACTCATTCTAATAATTGGTATCATAGTTGTTAATCCATTTTCATGGATTCTAAATAAAGTAAAGACATTCCAAAGTGTTTTGTTATTTTTTATAGCTATCAAGATTTTACTTATTTGTCATATTTAATGAAATCTCTCCTCCAAGTTCATAAAGTGTGAGTGTATGTTGAATCTAGTTTTCTTGTGCCTCCAGGTTCCATGATGTGAGAGCAGAGTAATAACCTTAAAAGAGATAGGAAGATTGATTCATTTGTGAAGGTGATTATTTTTACTAGTGTTACTTAGGTAGTTACAATTGAAATCATTACTAAAGATACATCTAAGGCTTGTTGTGATACCTTGCAAGAAGAGTACAAAGGTAATGAGGTAAACAAAAACTTGAAGAAAATGAAATACAAGATCGAGTTTGATAATTTAAGGATTATAAGAGGAGATTCTCTCTCTCATTTTTTTGATAGGCTTCACATTATTTTGAGAAATTTGGATGAGTACATTTGTAGCCTCACAATGCAGCAAAAGTTAAATAAGGTGATTCAAGTTCTTTATAATGAATACAAATTCTCCACCTCCATTAAAATTATTGTTTAGAAAAAATACCTCTTCATCTATACAATTAATGAGTTAATTGAATATTTGAAGGCTCTAGAAGAGTTGAAGATTTCAAATCCAAATTAGAATGCTTATGTTGTAGGTCCAAGCACCTTAAGAGATGGAAGATTCACTAGAGGAAGAAGAGGGGGAGGCAGATTTAACTATTCAAGAGAAGAGAGGCAATAAAATGATACATGACCTTAAAATTATAGAGGAGAATTTTAGCCAAGGGGTAGAGGTTTTTAGAATTTTTCTATAGGAAGAGGAGGTTTTTAAAGTGGTAGGAAAAATTTCTAGCTAGAAGGAGGTTAAGATGCACCATCTTCATCAGTTCCATGGTGCACCTTTTGTGGCAAGATAGGCCATTATGAAGAAAGATATTGTCAAAATATTGGTATTAAAAATATCATAATTTCAGATACTTAAGAAGTAGAAAATACTACATCACAATATAGAGGCAAATAAATTATAGATAGTCAAGATAACTCAAATTTTGTAGCATTCATCATCTTTGATAATATCACTTCAAGTACATGGATCCTTGATAGTGGTTGTTCAAACCACATGAATCCTCGCAAAGAAGCTTTTATTGAGTATAAGATTAGTGGCAACATGGGAACAATCAAATTTGGTAATGGTGAGCAAATCCAAATTTAAGAAATTGGAAAATTCCTTATTACTCTTAAAAATGAAATTCAAGTTCAAGTTGATGATGTTTTCTACATTTCAAAATTGTCTAATTCTTTGCTTTTAATTGGACATATGGTTAATAGGGGAAATAAAGTAATTTTGAAGAATTTTACAATTTCATACTCAACAAGGATCATAGGTAAGCTTCCAAGAATAAAAAATTAGATTTATTGTCTTGGAGCCACTTTTGTACAAAATCATGTTGATGAGAAGTTTCTTTTACAATCAAGACTGAGGAGGCAAGATTGAGGAATTAGAGGCTTGGACATGCCTTCTATAAAAACATTGAAAAGTTGGTTAAATTTAAGGATTTTTTTGGTTTATAGTTCTTAAATTTTCCTAATGAAGTTTGTGACACATATCTTAAAGACAAGCAAAAGGCTTTTTCTCATGCAAATCATATGAAAAAGAAGGCATATCCACTAGAACTTTCACATATGGATGTGGCTGAACCTATGTCCATAGCTGCAATAAATGAAGAAAGATATTTTTGATAATTTTTATGATTTTTCTAGGTATGCTTGGTCATATATTTTCCATTCCAAGGATGAATTATTACCTATGTTCAAGAATTTTCAAAAGCTTGTTGAAAATAGGCTTGGTTTAAGGATTAAGGTAATCAGATTAGATCATGGTGGTGAATTTGTGTTAAGTGAGTTCAATTATTATTGTACTAAATGTGAAATAGAGAAACAAACCACATGTGTCATTCACCCCATAGCAATGACATCACAAAAAAGAGTAATTGTGCCTTATAGGAGATGGCAAGACATTTGTTGAAACATGCCTTAATTTTGAATGATTATTGACATGAGTCAATCCGCATAGCAACCTATTTAATTAATAGGTTGATCACTTCATCAAATTAAGAGATACTCCTTAAAATTGCTTTATGGTAAGCCTCCAAATTTATCTCATTTAAAGGTGTTTGATTGTATTTGTTATGTTAAGATTTTAAATTAGGTGAAAGATAAGTTAGATCATAAAGGCAAAAGGTGTGTGTTTTTTGGTTATGATTTAAGAGCATGTAGATATAAATGTTTTGATCTCATTAATAAGAAGTGGCATTACTCTAGAAATATTGTATTTGATGAATCAAAGGTATCTTTGAATAAGTTTCACAAGCTTAATCAAGATAGGAAGCAAGAGTATAGTTCAAGACTTTGGGAGGAGAAGGAGCACACACCTTCTTAAATGCTGGGTAGAGAATTTAATAGAAGAATGACAAGAAGTCAAGAAATTACTCATGTTGCATATGCTACTCTTACACATGAGCCCTTAAATGTTAAGAAGGCTCTCAAATATAAAGTTTGGATTGAAGCCATGAAGAAGGAAATGATTTTTATTAAGAGAATTAAAACCTGGACGTTGGTGGACAAGCCAAAAGGGAAAAAAGTCATTGACACCAAATCAATCTTCAAACAAAAATACAATGATGTTGGTAAAATTGTTACACATGAGGCTAGACTTAGCAAGAGGTTTTCTTCAAAATAAGCATGTTGATTATGATGAGATTTTTGTGCCTATTGCTAGATTTGAGACTATTAATCTTATGGTCTCCCTTGCTACTCGTAAAGATATGAAAATTTATCAAATGGATGTTAATTTTGAATTTCTTAATGGAAAATTAAAAGAGGATATTATATTCATCAGCTTAAAGGTTTTGAGATTCAAGGACAAGAAAATAAGTTGTGCAAGTCATATAAAGCTTTGTATGGCTTGAAGTAAGCTCCAAGATCTTGGTTTCAAAAAAATGATTTTTTTATTAAGAATAGTCATAGGGGTTGTGTTTTTGAGCCTACCTTGTACTTTAAACATGAAGGTTCTAATTTCATCATTATTTCACTTTGTTGATGACTTGATTTTTATGGCTATGTCTAAAAAATTAGCTGACCAATTTAGGCATGATAAGAAAGGTGAGTCTAAGATGAACGATTTGAAATTTCTTAAATATTTTTTTGGAATCAAAATGAATTAGGAAGAAGACTATTTCAAAATTTATCAATCAAAGTGTGCACAAGCCATCATTAAAAAGTATGGGCTAGAGGAAGCCAAGATGGATACAACTTCACTTCTCCAAAATATGAAGCTTTCAAGGAAAAATGATACTCCATTGGTTGATCCTTCCTTATACAAAGGTATGATTGATTCATTAATATTTTTGTGTCATAGTAGGCCTAATTCAAATATACAACTTCATTTTTCTCAAGGTTTATGCAAAGAGCCAAGGTGGTTATATCTTAGTGCCTTGAAGAATCTTTTGAGCTATGTTAAAGAAATAATTTATTTTGGCTATAAGTTCATTAATGGAGATGCAAAATTTCATGTTTTTCTTGATGTTGATTAGGGAGGAGCTGTAGATGATCATAAGTTAACTTTTGGTTACTTTATTTTTCATAGTTCTAATCCTATTTATTGGAAGATGAAGAAACAAACTAGTGTGAGCTTCTCATCATGTGAGGCAGAATTTATTACTATGGCTAAATGTCTTCAACATGTTTTATAGTTAAAAAATTTACTTTCCTAATTGGGTTTTGAAATTAAATTTTCAATATCTATGTTTGTGGATAATAAAGTAGCAATTTAGTTGTCCAAGGGGCACATAATTCATAAGAAGAGTAAACACATTAACATGACATATTACTTTCTCAAGCATGAAGTGAAGAAGGGCATAATTAAGCCCATACATGTTTAAAATATTGATCAATTAGCTGATTTACTAACTAAAACATTGTAGGCTTATTGGATTGACTATCTTTTAAACATGATTGGTACATGCAAAGTAAGTGATGAGAAGAAAGATCTTCAAGTTTCTAATTCAACTATTCTGAAATCAATTTCAACACTAAAGAAGGAAATGTTGACTATTGTGTAGTGTAGAAATTGGTTTCTCTTACTTTGAATAACTTTTTTTAAAAAACGATTATTTGAGTTAGTAACTTTTATAATTATTAAAAGTTTTTTTATCATGTAATGTTTTTTAAAAAATAATTTTTTTCCTAGTAGTTAGAGATTAGTTGTGATGATTTTAACTTAGTTATGTTGAGTTTAACTCCTAGTTGAGTTTGTTTCCTTTTTTTTTAATAAAAGCAATTAGAAGAGCTACCTTATTGTGTGAAAAAAGTGTGATGTAAGGTTTTTTCAAAAATAATGAAAGAAGATATGAGTTCTTATAGTTCTCAAGTTTTATTATAGTTTTAATTCTTTTCATTGTAAATTTTACAATGATTTGATTTTCACAATTTAGTTTCTTAATTTCTCATCCTATCCGCTATGCTCATTCTAGCAAATTATGTTGATGATTCTATGATACAAATTTCCAAGAGATGTCTTGGATATATATATATATATGTAACAAATAGGGTAAATTTTAGTAAAAATAATATACTGTAGCCCCAATGAAAAAATATATTAAAAATTAAATATATATATATATATATATGGATTGGAGCCAAAATAACATCACAACTACTCATCAATCTAGAAATTTCTAATATTTTATTAAAATAAACTTCCATTTTATAATAAAAATAAACAATGATTGTCTTCTAATTTAGAAATCCAACAATCCTTCTTTAGAGTGGAAGATAATCTTCATTCTTCATCTTTACTTTATCTTTTCTTTATTATGCTCTAAGTTCCTATAGATTCATTCAGGTAGTTGATCCTATAACATAAAATATTTTTTATTAGCAAGTTAATAATTTGCTCTTTTGAACTAATGTAAATAGATTTGATGGTTTCTTCTTTCAAATCTTTCTTGATGAAATAGTACTTGATATCAATGTGTTTGTATTTTTTGTGATGCACATAGTCTTGAGATAGTTATTAATAATATGGAACTAGCCCTAAGTGCTTTCTTTAAGTCATATGGATCTTTGTTGAGTTTTCACACTTCTCTTTTCCTTTGATAACATAATATTCAAGCTGGTAGTTATATACTTCTTCTTTGATGTATCCATTTAGAAAGGCTGAGTTAACATCCATTTGTTAAATCTTTCAATCTTTATGTCATGATATAGAGAGAATGAGCTTGATGATTTCAAATCTAGCCCCAGGTGCAAAGATTGCTTCATAATCAATGTGTTTATTGTGTTTGAATCCTCTTGTCACAAGTCTTGATTTATGTGTTGTAACTTATTCTTTGTCATTATACTTTGTTTTATATAGTCACTTGTAATCAATAACATTTTTATCTTTTGGTTTTTCTACTAATTCTCATGTGTTATTTCTTAGGATGACATTGCACACTTGATCCATGAATTCTTTCTATATGAGTGATGGAGTATCCAACACCTAACCATATGAGATATGAGTGTCCACACACAATCTCAGTCAAACTCCACAAGTAAGGAAATATGATTATACTAGTAATTGTTTAGCATTTATGATCATTGTCTTCCCATGTGAGTTAGTAAAATCAATGCGTATGGTTTAACTCATGGTGAGGTATATGATATTGATGTTAAATTGGCCAATGGGCTCCTAGTAAACATGAAGTAAAAGTAAAGGTTTCTAAATCTAAGTGACAGTAAAATAAATCTAAACTAGCCTATGTGATGAGCAATTGGTCTTAATCCTTTGATCACACCTTGGACTTTGTGCAACTACTACTAGGATTACCAAGTACCACATTACTAAGTGTACCAAGTGATAGTACTATGGGGTTACCAAGTAGTTACACTTATGTGCTTGAGATCAGTAGTACTCATTCCTCTTAATGACATCAAAAGTAAATTGCAAGTACATCATAGTCAAATAAAAAATCCATTCAATTACAAAACATCACACTGTGGGTACACACTACTAAGTACTAAATTTAAGAAAAAAAACTGAAATATTTTTGTTACTATGCTATGTATCTACTACAAATTCATGTGTCTAAGTATTGCTTTTATAGGCTAACACACATCCCACAATATCATTTATTTGATAACGTATGCTAAGATATGATAATGTATCTATGACATCATAAATATGATACTATTTTTGCAAAATTTTTGGATTTATCATACCCCCATGACCAGCTAAAAACTTGTCCTCAAGTTAAAACAAAATGAGGATGGAGTTCCTTACAAAATTGGGAGGTATATCTACATGAAACTTACTTTTATATACATGACTCTGTAGTGCTACAATGACATTTACAAAAATGATACATTTTATGACATGAAGAAAAAAACAAAAGTTAATGAAGCTAGTGTAGCCTTATGTCATTCCAAGTAGTGGTGGATCTTCCATAGGTTTCTTCCCCTTTTCGTCAGGCTTCTTAAATTGGTATCTATTTAGGAGCACTTGTAACTTCTCTTTTCTCATTCTTGGATCATGGACCATCCATGTTGATCAACCAATGTTTGATGGAGTTAGCACATCCCATAGACATGGTGGTTGTAGAAATATCTATTTGGCTTTAACATACCATGTTGCAAAATATCGTCTCTCTTCTTTAAAAGCTCTAGCCTTTTCTTTGAGTTCATGGTAGTCTATTAATCTTTTGGCTAGATTTGCTACTATGTCTTTTTGCCCTTGGTAGCCAACCTTAATTCCTTCTTATTTGGAGTTTGCTACTTGAATTTTTTATAGATCATCTTTTTGGTTCATAAACTCTTTCTCATATAAGGCATAGGTGATTGCTACTTTCTGTTCTAACTCATTTCTAATCCTATCTGTTGTTAACATGGTCAAATTAGCATAATAAAGGTTTGCTAATACCATGTATCCTTTCAAGTCCTTTATTTGTAGGTCTTTATTTTTCACTTTTGCTTTGTAGGTGTGGGCCATGCTATCCAAGAAGGGTTACCATTCTAGATTTTATGTTGACATTAAATTAATTATAGCATTCACCATCTAGATCTCTTTCTCATTGATTTTTTTATACATCCCCACCTGATCTCAGAAGTGTTCCTTAAGTGTTTCATGGTTTTTAGCCTCATTTTACCATGTGTTGATTTCAATAGCTAATTTTTGTTGGATAGCACCTATCTCTTCCATAGATAGGGTTCTATTTTCTCTTATGAGGTGGCTCATATCTTGGTTAATCCTTATCAGTTCCTCTCTTAATTAATGAATACTTTACTCTAGAATGTTTTTCTACTTTTCTACTATGGTCAACCTCATGTTGTTTGTAGTGAGTTGTTTATTTTCTTCCTGTAAGGCAGCAAGTGCTTTTGCATGGGCATATGATTGGGCTTTGCTACTAAAGCATTCCATACTACCTTTTCTTTCTCATTTTCTATGTCTTTATTATTCTTCAGGAGGAAATTAATCTACTTAGTTTTGAATTGTGCTATCTGATCTAGTGTTATAAACTAAGTTGAATCTCTCCTTTTTGCTCTTATGACTATAAGATCTTCTTGTAAACAATGAAGCTTATTATTAGCATTCTTTTCCCTAGTTTTGGTAATGATTAATTTTCCTATAGTAGCAATTAATACAAACTGTGTTTTAGTGATATCACTAGGAATATCAAATAGATTTTTCATAACTTGTCATGTATGCAACAACTTATTTAACACATTTTCATTATCTGTAGGTGTCATAGTAGTATCAGCTAGCATTTGAGCATCTCTACTTCTAGTAAGGTCTACTAGTGGCACAACAAGTACATTAAATGATTCTTTGATATGATCTGTGATCAGTTCTATAGCTCCCAATATATCATGGTGCTACATAATCATGACTATGGCTTCTTTTCTAGATTCAAGTACCAATTGGACTGATGTGGCATTCTCAGAAATCTATTATGACCATTGGGCCTCTCCTCTTAACTGCAACAATATTTGTTCACTAGAAAGATTGGTTGAAATGTTTGGTTTAACTACATCATCAATAACTTTCAATAGATTGGCCTCTTTCCTTCTTCCCTAACAAAGAGTTTCCACAATTTTCTACAAATGATTCATTGAAGGTCTATAATCTTATAGTGATAGTGGTGGAACTTGTGGTTGTTGCTGCTATATGTCCTATCATTTGGGTAGTCTCCTTAGTGTTTGGTTGTTCTTCTAATTGGTCCTTGTTGGGAGGCATTGGCTTAGGCATTGCAACATATGAAGCATTATGTGCCTTCCTTAATGCACAATCTATATACCCTAGGATTCTAGCTCATTTGCATCACTTTCGAATAAGGCAACAGAATGGAAGTGTTAACTTCCCTAGCTTCTTCTCCTCAAACCACCTTTCGATTTATGTGAAGTAGAGGTGAGTGATGTTTGCATTAATATTGCACTCCCTCTAGCTACATATGTAGAGATTCAATTCAATTTCTTGGTAGAAAATAGGTGATAAGTGCTAGTTTTGAAATATATTTTTTCTTCTAAAGTCAATTCACTATATTATTTATCTTCCTTGCCATATTCCTATTACAACCACACCTTCCTAGCATTGTGTCATATCTAGTTAATATTTGTGCCACCTTTTCTCCTTGATTAGGTACCTTCAATACCTCTTCAATTGTCTTAACTAAGTAAGATATTGAGGTTCCTTCAATTTTTATTGTAGCATTAGCTTCTTGATCTTACCAAAATTGGAGTGTTTCTCCTAGATACCACTCTCCATAGTCTGTTAGAGTAGGTAACAACAGGGATGACTGAATTTGGACCTTAATAGCTTCTAGGGAAAATTCCAAAAATAGACCAAATTTGAGTTCCACAATGATTGTTGGCATGATGGATTTTTCTTGAATAACTTAAAGGAATTTAGTTGATAATGTAAGCTGTTGTCCTTAGATGGCACTAGTGGAACATCCACTTCTACTTGAGCAAATTGATCTTCTTATTCTGGTTACAAATTTTGTTTGGTCACTTGTCCTCTTCCATGACCTCATGGGCTTTTGCTTATTAATCATGGAAGTTCTCCTTATGCTCCTATTTTTTGGATCATCCACCATCAATTAAGGATTTGGAATTACAAGAGCATTTTCATAAATGAGCAACAATTTGGTACCTTACTCATACCCTTAGTTATATCAAGTTCTTAGTTCATTATGATTGTATAGTTAGAAAATTTTTCAATAACAACCCCATTAGTACTTTAAATGAGTGGCATGATCAATTAGATGTCTTCTTAAAGTTGTTTTGGCCTTAAGATGAGTGATTTACTTTAAATATTCTTAATATGTTTCCTTAGACTTACCCCTCTAATACCTTCTAGTTAGCAATTTCAAAAAATCAATTCAAATTTTCCCTTACTAGTACCCCCTTCCCACGACTAAGGTGATCACTTTAAAATCACATATATTTCAAAAATCATGTAAATCAAGGTAATAATGAACAAGTTATGGATGCTAGAATATGGAGTGTTAGAGCTTTTAGCTACAAAGAAGAATTGGCAACAACTACCTTCTTATGAAATTCAGAAATAATTTTTTTTTCTAAATTCCCCATGATAAATATAGTTTTTATGAGTGTGATGTCATAAATATGTCATCATAGATGTGATATCATAGGTGCCCATGATATTATAGATATTATGTCACCATAGAAAAAATCAAAGTTTATGAATGTTTTTCTTAGAAAAAATTGAGTCTAATAAGATAGTTGGAAGATATGCATCATGTTAAAAGGGTCTCAAAATGGAGATGATGCATTAGTTATGAAAAATAAGCATTGAAAGTCTATGATTAAGGAATCCTAGGCTATGAAAGTATATGAGGTATTGATGGAATGAATGAGAAAGACATCATTGTTGTGTTATTAGAATGGATAGTGTGAATGATATGGGAAGTGTTTATTGTTATTTATTAGAATTGGAAGGCTTAAGACAATGTGAAATTGCTTGGCAGGTATAAGATACAAAAGGTATACAAGTGGGTCCTTTCTAAAGTAGGCTCCAGCCCTTAATGCCCTTTTATAACCATGCCTAAAAGTGTCCTTAGGTACTTAAGGAGTTGAATGTAATGCATACTTGTTTAGCCAAACATACATATTAGTACTACCAAATTGGGAAAGTAACTCTATGTTACACAAAATCATAAGTTATGATTATTCAAATAGTGAGATGAAATGGGTTTAGAAGGGATTCAAAAATTGGTACGTGAGATGTCTTACCATAGGCATAATGAATTCTTCTATTTTATTAGTGGTTAAAGTAATCATTAGCCTTTCTATCCAAGATTCAAACCAAGTCTAGACCACATTCTAGTGACATCACATCGTTTTATATCTTAGAATTATAATCATAAGACTATCAATGTTACAAGGAGTATTGTTACTTGGCGTATTATCCAAGGGAGGAGTTTATTCATGGCACTTGTTTATTTATTTATTATTCTTATTTTTCTAGATTCTTGAGAAGTTACCTATCTTCAGGCATGGACATGATGTCTTTCTAGTGCGACCCCCAGAAATTTATTTTGTGCCCTTTTATTTGTTATTTGTGTCAACCTTTTAAGCTAGGACTTATTTTACTCTTACTCCCATTTTTCATTAGATCTACAAGGATATAATACAACCTTAGTAACATGATAGAACTTACAACAATAATCCAAAAAGAATCCACAAGTCCTCTTGATGTCACTACCTTGTCATTCCCCCCTTGGTTCTTCACTTTTCTATCTAGGCATAATGATCACAAGGTCATTCCTAGTTTGATTATTGAAAGAATATCATTATGGCCATGGTAAGAACCTATTATTATTGAAATGGATGGATGGATGATGTGGGCTCACTATGCAAACATTTACTCTCTTATGACTTGATAAAATAGAGAAATTTTCACCTTATTGGGCTACATCTTGCCTTTATTTAAATGTGTTTTATTAATGATAAAAAATTATTTACAAAAGATTTGAAGAAAAGTATAAAGGAAATGAGAAAGATGATAAAAATTATGAAAAAGTATAAAGAAAGAAAAATGTTAAAGAACTGAAAAATATTAAAGAATGTAAAAAATTGAAGAAATGAGAAAGTATAATAGAAAATGAGAAACATATAAAAGAATGTGAAAAGTGAAAATAATGGTAAAACATAAAAAATAGAAAAACTAGTAAGGTACCTATAGTTTTAAATGGACATCCCCATGACTATTATGAAGATCAAGGAATTGGAAGATAGAATAAGTGGAAGGCTGGTGAGTAGATTGGGTAGATTCCTTTAAGTACTCATAGTATGGTTTGACTTATTGGATATTGATAAGTATAAGCTTATGTGGGCTAGATGGGTGATGAATATGTAAGGAACCAAATGGATAAGTGCCATATACTATGTATGGTCCTCTCCAAAGTGTTTGAAATTTAGTCTTTGGGGAAAATGACTAGGATTGTAATAGAGGACCTTTTTGCCCAGTTGTATGGTTACATTTCTTATTTGTGAATCATGCCTAAGTTTTGAGTAGTGCTTATGGACTTCACTATCCATAAGTGCCACTTATTTATTTTCATCTAAAAGATTCAGATTCATTAGACATTCCTTTTGTTCTAAACTCAAATCAAGGTCAAGTTCACTAAAAGTAACTAAAGTGTGAAGATCTACTTGGATTAGAAGTGTTGGCAACTTTCCATAGGCTAACTCATAGGGGGTGTACCCTATAGGTAATTTCCAAGATGTTCTATAGGTCCATAGAGTATCGCTTAATTTTGTACTCTAATCACATGTAAACCTACTAACCGTCCTAGTGAGTATTCTACTAATTTTATGGTTTGTAACTTTAGCTTGGCCAATTTCTTGGGGATGATATGGTGTTGTTAATTTATGGTTAACCCCAAGTTGTTGCATGAGATCCTTAAAGGTAGCACCAATGAAGTGGGTTCCATTATCTGATATTAGCATTTTGGGTACTCTAAGTTGGTTCACCAAATGTTGTTGAAAAAACTTGGTAGCTATTTTTGTGGTATAGTCCTTCATTGCTACTACCTCTACCAACTTTGTACAATAATCCATAGTCACAATAATGTATGTTTTTTTGTTTGACATTGGTTGAATGGACCCCATAAAATCAATTCCCTAAATATCAAAAGGCTCCAATAGCTATATCTAGTGTTGCGGCCCTTCATGTCTAGCCATAATTCCTCCATCTCTTTGGCAATGTTCACATGATTAGGAAAAAGTGTGATCATCTCTAAATAGATTAGTCCAAAAGTATCTTTCCATCAGTAATTTAAGTGTTATTCTATGCCCTACATAATGGACACCTTCTGGACATCTTATAACACTCTTTGCTAGTAACGATCAGGCACATACCATCTAACAAGCCCATCTACACAAATTTTGTACAAGTTGACATTTATTTCCATGTGTTATTTAGCTTTGTTAAGGAATTGTTCACATTTTTTTCTATTCCATTCAATAGGAAGCTCTTTTGTGGTGAGATATGTTAGGCACTCTATAGTCCATGGTTATTCTATTAAGTTTACAACCTTTGCTATTCTAGTAAAGAGATCCTCATCGAGAAATTGGTCTGATAAGGATTCTACTTGATTGTCTACATCCCATTTCAACTCGATTGTCTACATTCCATTTTAACCTTGACAAATTATTAACTACAACATTTTCTATCCCTTTTTTATCAATCATTATGATTTCAAACTCTTGAAGAATCACAAGTCATCTTCTCACTTTGGGGCTAACCATTGGCTTGTTCATTAAAAATCAAATGGCACTATGATTTGTATGAACATAGATCTAGTAACCAAGCACATAATGTCTAAATTTCTTAAGTGCATACACCACAACCATTTTCTCCTTTTTAGTTATGATGTAGCTTATTTATGCTCCGGTGATACTCCTATTAGCATAGTATATGTACTATAGTTCTTCTAATCATCAAGTTTTGTCAAAACTATGCCAAGTGCATAGTTAGAGGCATCAATCATGATATGAAAAGGCCTTGACCAATCTGGAGCTTGGAGGATTGGTGTCTCAACTAATTTTAGCTTCAAAGATTTAAACATCTTTTCACATGACCTAGTCCACTCAAAAGGTGCATCCTTCTTTGTGAGTTCTACCAATAATTTAGCTATTTTCAAGAAGTTTTCAATAAATATTCTATAGTATCCTATATAATCCAAAAAATATGTCACATATTTTACTATTTTTGGATTTTGAATGATGTTTTGGATTATTCTAATTTTTTTAGGATCTACCTCTATACCCCTTTGGGAGATTTTATGTCCTAGTATTGTACCTTCCTAGATCATGAGATGGCTCTTCTACCAATTAAGCTTTATATTAGTTTCAACACATATTTTAAGTACTTGCTCTAACTAATCCAAGGCTTGTTTAAAATATAGCCCATATGTGGAGAAATCATCCATAAAAACTTCAACACCATTTCCTATCTACATTTGGAATATGCTTAAAACTAGTCTCTAGAAGGTTGCTGGTGCATTGCATAGACTGAAGGCATCTGTTTATATGAAAATGTATCTTATGGATTGGTGAACGTGGTTTTGTCTTGGTCTTTCGGTGCAATGTAGATTTGATTATATCTAATGTACCCATCTAGAAAACTATAGTACTAATGTCTTGAAGCTGTGTCTAGAACTTCATCAACAAATGACAATGGGAAATGATCCTTAAACATGGTTGAATTCAACAACAAAAAGTCAATGTAGATATGCCATTTGGCTTTCTTCTTTATAACTATCACCAAAGTGCTTACCCATGCATTGTCCACAATTGGATAAATAAATTCTACCTTTAGTAACTTTTCCAATTCCTACTTGGCTACCTCCTTGAGTTTAGGATTAAGTCTTCATTGAGGTTGGCATTTTGGTTTGACTACAGGATCAATATAGATCTGGTGCTGGCAAATTCGTGGATCAATTTCTATGATCTCATCATAAGACCATGCAAATGTTGTAAGCCATCTATTTAGAAATTTCAATAGTTTCCTTTCTTTTTTTCCTTGCCTAGGTTGTTGTTGATAATTACAAACTTCTTGTTATTCAAAAATGCGTATTCTAATGTTGCTAGTAGGGCTTCCAATTCTAGCAATTCTGGTTCCATTGTGTCTGGGATTTCCAAGGGTCCCTAGTTTGTTTCTTCCTCCTAATTGTTCTGAGGGTAAGAGTGTCTTTTCTTTAGTTGTTTTAACTTAACTATTTCTGTAATATAGGTACTAATGATTTGTTCTTCTAATTCCATGTACTTATCAGATTGGATTTCTTCCTTGGTAATTAATCACTGAGTGCTCTCTTGTTCACTGGCTATTGCATACAAGTAATTTTGTACACAACTTATTTGTATGCATTGATTGCATGCCTTAGTCTCTTTTTGTTTAATATCCCTAATTCTTTGCATGCAATTGCGTTCATGATCATTGTATGCAATACATGGAACCTTTCATCCATGTATGATTCTGGCTTCAACTTCCTTGAAAATTTCCAAGGATAAATAAAAAATTCAAAGTTTAGCATTCACAGTGCTAAGACAAGCTCTTCCCATGATAATTTGGAACTCTTTCTTGTTTTCTCCCACATGAATTACTAGAAAATCAAAAGGATAGGACCAACCACTAATGGTGGTAATGACATTATCCACATATCCAAGTGGAGCTATGATTAATTGGTCACCAAGCTCTAAATAGATGTTACTTTTCTTTAGTGTTGGAAGGTACTAGGCCTGCTACATGTCTTGAGATATCAAATTTACTTTAGACCCAAAATCTAATAAAGTTTTACATTGTTTTTTTTCTTGCTATTTGGAGATAAATCAAGGGACTTTATAGATTAGTTCTTTTCTATGAAAGAGTTCCTACCTTGATCTAATTAATTACTGTTTGTGTGAGCATGATAGTTATGATGTTTGAGCCTAATGAAGTTGGACGCTTATTACATTGGGAAGGACTCGATGTGGATGGGGTGTAGTTAGATGTGTTTCCCATTTGTTGGGACTTCTCTGGACTCATTCTGAAGAACGGTTATTTCTTGGGTTGAGACTCATAAGTAACCTTTCTCTCGTGTGTATTGATGATCCTTGTAGCACTTTTTGGCTAGGGTTGTGATGGCAAGTTACCATACATAAGGGGAGGTGGCACTAGTGGCATAGGACTAAAGTGTTAGGTATAAGGTCTTGTTATTGGTGGATGTACATATGGGTTGGAATAAGTCCTTAGTGATGTCGATTTGTGGTCTTCTACTGAATATTACTATGGGGTTTGAATAGTTTCATGATTAGGTGATACTAGATGTTTGACATAGTATCCATAAGGATCAAGATGTTGATATGGATACTATTGGCATGGTGATGGCATGACCCATTATTACAACTATAGACACTATTGATGGTACTACTCCTATGGTTGTCGCAAGTCTTCACTAGGATAGTGCATTGGTTGAGGTTACCGTCAGTAGTTACCTTGAGGATAAGATAACCTTTTGGCATTTATTTTTAAACAAATCATGGGTTAAGTGTGTACACCCTAGTTTCTTGTAGATGTACCATGACTAGACAACATCCCTTAGGATGTTTGTATTGGCACATAGTGCAACTTTCATCATCTATAGAGCTGGTGTCTTAATACCCAGCTATTGAAGAAACTTTTCTCTTTTGTCCAAATCCCTCTTCTTCTTTTTATCTCTAGCTTGTTGAGTGCTTGTTCTACTTTCTCCTTAATATTCTTTAGTGTTGTTGTACATTGTTCATCTATCGAATCCCACATTTTCACTACCTATGCTACTACATCAGCAAAAAATTTCTAAATTGGTAGTGTCTCTTTCTTAATGAACTTGTCCAAGGTTCATTCTTATTTGGTTTCATAGACTTGTACATCTCTTTTCCTAATTTTTGGATCCCTATTGTGTTCTTTAGTAGATTCCCTTTTTCTAAGTTCTTCTTTTTCTTTTACCACTTGATTGATGAGTCTTTGAATCTGATGGATGGTTAATTCTGATAGTCTTCCTTGGGCATAAACCCCAAGGGTCTCTCTTTTTTTTCTTCTTAGCCCATCTATGATGTACCTTAGCTATTTATTTAATGAAAATTTATGGCCTAGACATTTGTGTAACAGTGAATAATATCTACACATTTCTACACCAAGGATCTCATGAGTTCCTTATTTCTAGGTATGGATTTGTTTTCTTAGATTTGACACTTGTAAATAGGTATGATATTTATCATTAAATATTTCAAGCATGGTACTTCAGCATCTAATGAATTTAGATTCCAATGACTTGCACTATATTTTTGCTTCCTTGACAAGTGTTCTAGAAAACATCTACAATTTCTACCAATTACTCTCTATGTCTTCAAGGGCATAGACATTGTGGAATGCTTGAAGCTAATGTTGAGGATTAACATTGTAACCTTCTTCAAATTGAGGCATGTCATTCATATCTAGCCATTTGATTTAGCTATCTCTCACATGCCTAGTTGGTATGTAGACTACTTCCTAAATGTTTATCATGCTTTAGGTTTTCATAAGGGGTTCATCATCATGATTAGGTTCATAGGATCTATGGTAGCAATGATCCCTTCTATCCGCATGCCTCTCTTGATCCTCTCTTCTCTCTTTATGCCTTGTTTCATACTCCTCATCTTCTAAATCAAAATACCTTGATTATTAGTCATGATAACCATGAACTCTTCTCTTTTCCCTATCAATGTCTCAGTACTTGTGTTGTCCCCTTTCATAGTCCTCTAATGATTGTGATGAAGTAGAGGAGGTAGGAGGAGAATAGTGATAGTTGGTTCTCCTTTCATGACTCTTGTGAGTTTCCTTACAAGATTTAGCAGGCTTCCTTGGCCTAGAGTCCAACTTGTATCTTGAGTCAATAGCCTCTCCCTTATGTGTCTCTACTAGAGCAGAGTGAAGTTGGGCTTTGATAGGTTCCTCTAGTCTAATAATAGGTGTCTTTGATGGCTCCTCATGATTTTGGTGGACTTGTTTCAAAATCAACTGATCAACATCAAGCTCTTCTATGACAACAGATGTGTTGGTTTGCTTCCCTTTAGTATGTTTAACCTTGATAGAAGCATCTCTCTTTATCTACTCCCTTGTAGGTTCATAGGGCTTGGTCATGTGTTGAGTCACATGCTACCATTCTTGAATTTGGTCATTCAAGCATAAGCATTTCCTAGTCTTATTCATCAACAATTCTATCACTACTCCTTATTTCCTTGGTAGGTGATAGTTGATTATTATGTGAAGCCATGTTATCAGTTTTTGATGGTTTTTTTTAAGTGTGATTTATATTAAAATTGTGAAGATTGGAGTTAGGTTCTAATACAATGAAATTTGGAAAATTAATTACTTAGCATAACATTGACTTATCCCTAGCAACAACATTAATGATGAGTAGTGGAGTATCGAACACCCAACCATATGAGACATGAGTGTTCACATGCAATCCCGATTGAACTCCATAGATAAGACAATGTAATTATACCAATAATTGATTAGCATTCATGATTTCTGTCTTCCCATGTGAGTTAGTAAAATCAATGCATATGATTTAACTCATGATGAGGTATATGACATTGATGTTGCATTGGCCATTAGGATCCTACTAAACATGAAGTGAAAGTAAAGGTTTCTAAATCTAAGTAACAGTCAAACAAATCTAAACAAGCGTATGCGATGAGTAGCTAGGCCTGATCTTCTGGTCACATCTTCGATTTTATGCAACTACTACTGGGATTACCAACTACCACACTACTAAGCATATCAAGTGATAGTACTACTAGGTTACCAAGTAGTTACACTTACGTTCTCAAGATTATTCATACTCATGCTACTTAACTACATCAAATGTAAATTGAAAGTAATGGTAAACATTAACTATGAACATAGTAAACAATAAACATTAAGCTAAATGAAAATAGAAATAAGAGTAAGTGTTTCTGCAATGATGTACATTAATCTCAATCTTTATTATCATGCATGTAATGCATCCAAGTACATCACACTCAAATAAAGGCTTCATTTAATTACAAAACATCACATTGCAAGCACACATTACTAAGTAGTGAATTTAAGAAAAAAAACTGAAAGAGTTCTATTACTGTGCTATGTATCTATTGCAGATTTATATGCCTAAGTGTTGCTTTTATAGGTTGGCACGCACACTCTGATATTGTTTATGTGATCATGTATGCTAAGATACAATAACATACCTATGACATTGTAGATATGATATTGTAACTATGATATCATTGTCCCAAAATTTTTGGATTTGTCACATGGCTTCTTTGACATTGGTTGGTTCACTTGAGACTATCGAATATGTCATATTTTTAATATTGTGAGATCTTGTATCTCTTCTTTAAAAATTTATGTCTAGCATTTGAGTTCAAGGATGGTATCTTTGAATATAAGGTATTAAACTTTGATATGTGTTTGATTTCTCCTACTATTTAAATAAGTCACTTATACTAAACTTTTTCTTATCAAATATAACATCTCCTGAAACATGTCATTTTTTATTTCATAGGTTGTAATAGCTAATTGCTATATTTCTAATCATATCATCACCAAAAATAATGAAGAGAGATCTCCGTATGATGTTCTATATAATAGAGTCCCTAACTTAAGTCATATGAGAATATTTGGATGTCATTGCTATGTAAAGACCCTAAAATAATTCATTGATAATCTTAAAGATAGAGGAAAGAAATGCGTCTTTCTTGGTTATGATTCACATACTAGTGGATACTAGTGCTAAAACCCAATGAATCAAAAATGACATATTTTAAGAGATGTTATCATTAATGAAATAAATTTTCGCATAAAGGACTTATTCAAAAAATAAGAGAAATCAAATATATATCAAAGTCTAATACCTTGGATTCAAAGAGACCATTCTTGCTCAAATGCTAGAGATAAATTTTGAAAGAAGAACTAGAAGATCTTACAATATTAAAAACATGACATATTTAGTAGTGTTAAGTGAACCAGTTAATATTAATGAACCCATGAATTTAAAAGTATAGAAAGAATTTAGGGACAAAGAGTATAATGTCATCCTGTTGAACCCCTAATTGCTTGATTCTTTAACCAATTAAGCTATTCTTTTTATTTTTTTTTACTATATTTTATCAACGATTATCAATTTTATTAATATCTATTAATAAGCGCTAATTTCTTTAGTGAGTTTTATTTTTCATGGATCATAGTGGGATCAGTCCCAAAGATATATCAATCTTTATAATGGGGGTGATATAGATGAATGACATTGAATTTTAGGAGAATTTACTTTATGTAGAAATGAAGATATCGATCTTCATTGATGAGGTGACCTAATTCAAGTATCAAAGTGAATCGAGACTGTGATATAGTTTGGTAGCCCTACAATCAATTGAAATTAAATTCTTCGATGTAAATCAATTACCTAAACATTGATTTTTCTAAATTTTTTGAGGTCTCCTTTCATATAAATATAAAAATTGAAGTAATAAGGGCTTCTCACCAAATTCAAGAGAAATCCACACTAAATTGAGTCTCTCTTTGAACTCTCGTATTGGAATTTATTAACGAAGATTATTTGTACTCTATGATGACCAGCAACCATTTGATGTTAATTGGGTTATGAAGTTGTTGCATTATTAGGATACCAAAGCAGGGTCATACATTAGGTGACATCTCATTTGTAATCTTCTAAAATTTGTGAATATTTTTATATATTATCAATTTGGTTTAATTATTTATTCCCACCTTTAAACTTAAGATTATAATTTAAGGTGAGGACCTTGATTTCACTTATGAGTAACAGTCATAAGTGTGAAGTTTTAATTGAATTTAGATGTGATTATTTATTATCTTGATGATGTTTTTGACTTTGGACCATTCCTCCATAGATATGACTAGTGGGTTAGTCATAGACAAGGTGACATCTCTACATTCAATATAATAATGAAGGTAACTCAACACCAAATTTTGGTTGGCTTGTTAATTTAACACCACTGCTAGGGAGGTTGGAAAAGTTAATCATCATCAAGAGTTCTATATATTTTCAAATTTATTTTATAGATTTATCACTTCTCAATAGGTATGCTTTATTTTTCTTTTTATTTTCTTTTGTTAAGTAGTTTTTAAAATGGTTTATTTTAATTGTTTTTCTTGTATTAAAAACTTTTTTAAAAAGGAAAATGTACAATCTAAACAATCAACCCCTCTCAATGCCCAACATAAAGAAACTATTAAAAAATTTGCAATAGGGCTAATTAAATCATTTTGTAAAGTCTTAGGATTGGTTGCCCATGAATATGATAAACAGGAATGTTACTATTAGATAAAATCAACAAAACAACCTAAATATCCATCATGAATTCAACCTCCTAAAAATACCATTAGTCTTTATAAACATACTCAAACTAATTTGATATAAGATCAAGAGAAACAAAGACAACCAAATCCTATTCCTTTTTCCTCTTTTGAGGACTATTACCATAACAAAAGGGAGATTCAACATAAATCTTTCAAGAAAGAAAAATGATACAATCTAACTTTTCTACATCTTTTAACCCTCTTTTTGATATTTCAACTATTCAAATGAAAAAAATGAGTTTAACTATAGTGGTAGGTTCTAAAAATGTAGTCTTTAGCCAAGTGTTAAGTATTGTAATCATAATGGGAGGAACTACTCAACCGGTAAATACATTAAATTTAAAAATTCCAATTACATCAATAGGCTCTATTTCCATACCAATTCCAATTGTAACCCAAACATTAACTTTCACTTTTACAATTAGATCTCCTTCATACCATATACCTCCTCCATTTTCTTTTGTCTTAATTCCTTTTTCCTTTGGTAGTATAGGTTCTAATATTCTAGTTGGATAGGATTAATAAGGAAGAGCTCTTGAGGATTTATTAAATCAAAAAACATTAATCATACCTCAAGATCAAAAACATTCACTTATTACCTATTTTTAATGGAATAAAAGATGAAGAGCTAGTCACTCACATAAGAGAATTTGAAACCACATTAGCAATTTTGGCACCTCAAAGTCAAAATCAAACTAAGATTATTACCTTTAAATCAACCCTAAAGAATAAAGTTGATTTTTAGCTACAAATCCCTAGAACCAAAATTAGTTCATGGAATGAATTCAAGGCTACCTTTCTCCAAAGATTTTTCTCTAATGATAGGTTGTATTCATTAAGGAAGAAACTAATGAGTTTTATGCAACAAGAAGATGAGAATTCTGAGAGTGTTTTTGATAGGTTTAAGGGATTGTGTTTAAAGAATCCAAACCATGGATTTCTAGCCCATCAACTTATCCAAATATTTGTAGAAGGCCTATTACCATATTGTAGGCAAAATGTTAACTTTTCATGTGGTTAAAATATATTAAATGTAATATTGGAGAATGCCTAGAGAATAATAGATTCATTATTAAATCAGAGTAAGAGATGGTCAAAACCTAATGTTATGTAAGGCATGACCCAATAAAATGAACAATTAAATAAAAAATTGGATGTGTTGATATGTTTAATAAAGAAGTAGGCTCTTGTGGTGCAAAGTGAAGTATGTAAGCTTTGTGGTAGCCAATAACATGATTGCATCACTTTCCTAGCCAATAACATGAATTGGTAAAGTCTTTTCAATAATATAGAAGCCAACCAAAAATTACCTTCCAATAAAGACCATATTTCCAACAATAATATTCTCAAAAAAAAATTTAGACCTTTTAAAAGTCCACCTAGTGAACACTTGGGTAAACTCACTTAAAGTCTTACTGCCTTTATTGAGGAAAGTAGGTAATTCATGAATGAAACAAGGAGAAGATTCCAAGATTTAACAAAGAATGCATTACCTTCTCAACTTGAGCCAAATTCTACTTCTTAAAGAAAAAGGAAGGAACAATTACATTCCATCACCGCTAGAAGTGGAAAGACTATTAAGCCTATACCTTAGAAGAAAGCTAGATTTCAAGATGTTGAGACATATGAAAAAGTCCAACCACATTTATTAAATAAGAAGAAAAATAATCAATCAATATAGGAAAGAGAAAAACCATTAACCTCATATCCTTTACCAAGAAAAATAATTTTACCCCCTTCTCCTAAAAGATTGTAAGAGGAATTTACAACTAAAGCTCATATATAAGAGATGTTTAATGAGTTATATTTGCATATGGCTTTAAAAAAGCTATAAAAGATACACCTATCTATGCTAAATACTTAATGGAATTATTCATGAGGAAAAGAAAAGAAAATATTCCTAAGCAAGTCTAGTTGGTTGATAATCTTTCTTAACTAATAAGAAGCCATGAAGTTCCAAAATACTAAGATCCAGAGGTACCAACAATTGCAATTAAGATAAATGCATTGAATGTTGAGAATTCCCTATTGAATCTAGGAGCTAGAATTAACATTATGCCACTTGAAATCTCTAGTTTATTAGATTTGGAGGATATAAGAAAGGTAACTATGACAATGTCTTTGGATGATGGTTCTAATGTAAAACCTATAGGAGTTGTAGAGGATTTAATTGTGGAGGTTGAAAAGGAAAATACCAAGTTGAATTTGTGTCATTAGAAGTAAAAGATCCATATTTGTTTCCCATCATAATAGCAAGACCTTGGTTAGTAATAGCTGATGCAATAATTATTCATAGATCATGACAACTTCAATTATCTTTTGTCAATCGTACTTTTATGCTTAATATATATGATAGAGAAAAAGAGGACCTATTGTAATGGGATACAAAGGAAACAAAAATTATCTACACAATTCCATATCAAAAATGGCATAAGATAGGAAAACATTAGTATTAAATAATTTTGAGGAAGGACCTTTAGACCCATATATAAAAGAACAACAAGACCTTCTTGATCAAATTTTGAATTTGAGATTGGAAAACATTGGAGAAACAATTAAATCAACAAATAATGATTCTTTGGATCTTAGACAACTACCTACTACTCTAAAGTACATTTTCCTTGATCAAAATAAATCTTTAATAATAAATTTCCAACTTTTTGATGAGTAAGAAGAAAAACTATTAGAAGTTTACATAGAAAGTCTAAGACATTTACATGGAGTTATAAGGACCTCCATCAAGGAATATCATCCAACATATGCCAAAATCACATCTATTTAGAAGAGAATGTGAAACCAGTAAGAATTCCCACTAGAAGAATTAGTCCAACCTTAAAATAAATCATTAAATATGAAATTTCTAAGATTCAAAAGGAAAGGATTATTTATCCAATAAGCAATAGTGAGTGGGTAAGCCCTATCACTGTAGTTGCTAAAAAGGGTGGAAAATTATGCGTTTGTGTGGACTCTAGGAAGCTTAATCAAAACAAAAAGAAAGATCATTTTCTCTTACCCTGCATAGATCAACTTTTGGAGAAATTAGAAGGACATGTGTACTATTTCTTTTTGGATGGGTTTAGTTGTTATAATCAAGTAGCCATTGCACTGAAGGATCAACATAAAATAAATTTCACATGTCCATATGGAACTTTTGCTTACCATGGGATGCCTTTCAATCTTTTTAATGCACCTACTACCTTCCAAAGGGCCATGATATCAATATTTTCTGATATGATAGAGGACTCTCTAGAAGTATTCATGGATGATTTTTCAATTTCCTGGGATACGTATGAACAAATATTACAACATTTAAAGTGTGTTTTAGATAGATGTATAGAAAAAAATTTAATTTAAGTTGGGAAAAGAGTAACTTG
This sequence comes from Gnetum montanum, assembly GCA_015680685.1. Taxonomy (NCBI): domain Eukaryota; kingdom Viridiplantae; phylum Streptophyta; class Gnetopsida; order Gnetales; family Gnetaceae; genus Gnetum; species Gnetum montanum. Next base: position 1,914,526 of record MNCI01033474.1, read on the forward strand.
ATATTTACAAGTGGTATGTATTATGACATGTCATTTCTAAGGATGGGATAAGAATGAATGAAGAGAAAGTAAAAGTAATATCTACATTTCTTGCCCCAACTAACCTAAAGACTCTTTAATCCTTTCTAGGACATGTTGGATATTATAGGTAGTTTATTAAAGATTTCTCAAAAATATCTAAGCCACTTTACATGCTCCTAGAAAAGGATTTTTCTTTTACATGATCTAATGATTGTCAAGTGACATTTTCAGAATTAAAGAAATGAGTAACCATTGTTCCTATTTGTAATACACCTACTTAGGATTTTCCATTTGATTTAATGTGCAATGTTAGTGATACCATGGTAGGGGTAGTCTTGGGATAATATATAGATAATAAACCATGGGTCATTTATTATGTCTCTAAAAATCTAGATCAAGCGCAAGTAAATTATACAACTACAAAAAAAGAACTCTTGGCCATTATGTATGATTTGGATAAATTTATACATTTCTTAATTAGATATAAAACTAGAGTTTACACTAATCATTCAGCCATTAAATGTTTAGCTACTAAAAAAATAGAAAATGCTAGGATAATGAGACTACACATTTGATGTCTAAAATTACACATCAAATGGTTCTTTAGAGTCTATACCATTTGATGTGTGGGGTATAGACTCTTTAGAACCATTTCCATCATCTAACAACTATTAATATAGTTTGCTTTGTATAGACTATGTTACTAAATCACTAGAAGCTATGCCACCCTAATGAATGATGTTAAAGTAGTAATAACATTTCTTAGAGAAAATATTTTAACATGATTTGAAACTCCACAAGCAATCATAAGTGATCAAGGAATTAATTTTGTAAATAGAACAATGAAGAAAAACCTCAAGTCTTAGGCAATTCAACATATGGTTGCTACCAATTATCATCCTCAAACAAATGATCAAGTAGAAAATGGCAATAGAATCATTTTAAGGATATTAATAAAAAACATATGTGCTAGAAAGAAAGATTATCTAAAAAATTACAAGATACACTTTGAGCCTATAGAACTACATATAAACAAAGTTTAGGTTATTTAACTTATTAATTGACTTATGGGAAATAATGTTTATTTTTAGTGGAAATCATATACCAATCTTTATGATTAGCATAACAATTGAATTTCAATGAAGAAACAAATCATGACTTTAGAATGATTCAAATACATGAACTTGATGAAAGAAGGTTTCATGCACTTGAAAACCAAAAAATTATAAAAGAGAAAAGGAAATTTCTACATGATAAGAGTATTTTTAAAAAACATCTTTCAATAGGTGATAAAGTCATTTTGTATAATATGAGATAAAATAAATTTCTAGGTAAGTTAATAACTTAGTGGGAAGGCCCTTATCTAGTGGTACAACCCCACAATAACAAAAGTGTCTTAATTTCACCTATTGTTGACTCATTAACTAAATTTTTGGTTAGTGTCCAAAGACTTAAGTCATATCATTAATGTCAAATTGAGGAACTAGTAGAGGATGAATTAGTAAAATTAGGCGAACACACTTATCCTAAAGATGATGAAGGAAATGACAAGCTTCAATTAGAGGTCCAAGCTATAGGTAGTGACCTTCAACAACAACCTGATGTAATATTATAATATAATAAATGTATTATTTTAGTCTACAATGTTTTCCTTGAAAAATGTAGAGGAAAATAGAAAATTCTATTGTTAATTGAAACTTTAAAGAATTCATTAGCATCATGTTTAGAATGCAAGGAAGAAGGACAACTTCTCTTACCTTGAGAAAGGTCAACATACACCAAAAATCCATCTAAGGATGAGCCTTAGAATAGTAAATCAATAAATTATGTTAATTAATTAATTTTTTCATAATATTATTTTAGCTCTTTTAAATTTTCATGAATCATCAAAATAATAGCCAAGTTTGGTTCTTGAGAATTCATGAATGATTCTAGTAATTACTTTCTTGGATAAGTCCATAAGGAGAAAAGGTTGTGTCATATTGGGACTAGTCATAAAGGTGATTCCATCATGAGAAACTTCATTAGCATCCAAGTCAGCAACCCATCAATTAGATTCAAAAATAAATTTGCCCCCACAAGAACCTTATTATTGAAGAAGGCCTTAATATTGATAGTTGGTTTATAAAAAAAAGAAAAAAAATATTGTCAATATAAGTAACAAGTTTCAAAAAGAATCTTCAATCATGAGTAGGGCCACACTTTCACAAGAACTTTATGGTTGAAGCAATGCTCATTGCTCATTTTTTAAAGCATCCCTCAAGAACCTCCTTCTATAAGTAGGGTGTCCATGGGTGGATTCATAATTTTTCATACTCATTTTCTCTGCTATCATCTTTTGGAAATGATATGACACTAGATATGGTGGATTGGCTTATCCCAAGAGGTATTTTCCTACTTCCTTTCATTTTTTGCAATTATCCTTACTTGGATTATGATGTCCTTTACTTCATGTTATTTTCTACTTTAATGCATATTGTGTATTCCTATTTTTGCTTCTCTCTTTTTGATTAGATCCCACCTATCTCTTTTTAAGCTATCATTTATTATATTGATTAGTACATCTAGTATTGGGGTCTTACATGTGTTTTTCATTCCACTCTCTATAGGTGTTAGTGGTCAAGATCTCTACTATGGTGGTGCATTATGGATACTAACATTTGCAAGGCCCAGTCTACTAGTACTTTATACATGGTAATAGATATATAAAATCCATAGTATTTTTTCTTCTTGATATATCCACTTCGCTAGCATAATTTCAAAGTATTCACTGCATTTTTCTCTAATTAACCTAGGTATGGTACATATCCTACTTTAATTAAAAGGAAGGGGGAATTAGCAACTTTAATTCAATAGGATAGTAGGGTATAACCAACATGGAAGCTAATCCAAGAGCAAGTTAGGAAATGAGTTTAATGCAAGAAATACATCTTGGATTCTTAGAACATAGAAAAGATCAGGACCTTGAGTTTGTAAGGCATTCTTGCACCTAATGAAGCAAACCTTTTGAGGCAATGTTTGAGCACAATTAATCCTAGGAAGGGCCTTCCTAATAGAGTTATATGTGGACTCCTACCCTAATAATAAGAACTAATCATATATAGTAAAAAAGGAAATATAATTATATATATCATTAAGTAAATGAAACTATCATTTTATTATCAGTGTGTATCATGCCTTGCAATGTCAAATGATTAGGGAAGATCATTTTATTGAATAATATAAAAGTAGTGATGTCCATAGATGTTAGTAGAAAAACTATAAAAATGTTTTGAATTGGATGTATTGAGAGACTTCATGGGTTCAATATCTTGTTAAAAGTGAGCTCAAGATTTATTGACTCTAGCGGTATGAATTGATACAATATAAAGAAAAATTCAAGTTATCAATTAAAATATCAATTTCATAGATCTAAATTAAGAAGAGAAATAATTGGGATATTGATTCACATCAAGTAAATCAATATGGATCAAGCATGAACTACTTTAACTAAATATCTTGTGTCTGAATATCTAGCCTCAATGAAGATTGAAATATTGTTGAAAAATATCACATCAACTAAATCAATAAAGATCGATAAAAGTGAAATTTTCCCAAGTGCCTCATGTGTTATTAGTGAGATTGTTATAAAAATTGACATCTCATAGGAATAAAATTTTAGAATATCAAGTTATATTGATCTATCAATGAAATTGAACCTAAAATTTATCGATCCAGATTAATACTATGATGAAAATCAATATCATTAAAAATTAGAAAAAAATAAAAGTAGTATTAAGGTGGAAAATTTATTATAAAGCCACCATCTCATGGGAGTTACGATAACCGTTATTTAACAAAATCATGTGGTGGAAATAGGGCCTCCAATTTCTCTTAGATTAGGGCCACCATTTTCTTCTTTTTTTATAGCTAACAATAGTAGTGCCTCCTCAAGAGGAACCATTGTAGATAGTGGGGTCTCCATTTTATGTGCAACCCCGACCATTCAATCCTCACTTTTGCTTCTGTGAGGTAAGAAAAAATTACCCACAGTAATCAATTTTTTTGGTTTAGGTAGAATCTTAATTTTTATTTTTATTTCATACGTAGTGCTTACCCTAGTATAAAATGGCTAAATCCTATAGCATAGAGTATCATGCCAAGTTAAGCATGGGGTTTACTAAAGAAATAGCCAACAAATTTAGTATGCTTAATCTTTTAATTATACTATAGGTTCCCAGGAGTAAACACCTAAAACTCATTCCCTAGAATTATGAGGTTGATTACTTCAAGTGGTTCAATCACATGGATGTAGTAGTGTAGCAGTAGCTTAAGGCCATGGGATATGGTGCCTAAACACTGTGTGATGGCACAAATGATTATGCTAAAAATATTTCCATCCATGCACACCACTTATGTGCTCAATCCTACAGTCTGTATCATAAAATCCTTAAATTTTAGGGAGAAAAAAAATTTTCTTACCTCCTGATCAGGTATTTATTCTATCATTATAATGATGATTCTTTGAAGCTTTGCTTTTCATTACTCATCTCAATGATTCTTTGGAAGTGTGGAGTTCTAAAGCTTCATATGGAAATGAAGGTACATCTTTCAATCCTTAGAAAAGGTACATTTTCCTATTCACTAAAGATTTACTCTAAGGTTGGCCCATTCATCAAAGAATTAGAAGATCAAAGTTCTTTATTGGTACCTAAAGCTAGTGATTTAGGGATTGGGTTTGGAGCTACCTCTAGGAGGTTTGATCCATAGAATAGGAGATTCTAATGGTGTCGGAGAGGATTAGCTCAACCCTCATCACCATGGATAAGAGAGTAGTGAACATTAAAAAACATATCCATTGCCTCTCATGTCAAAGAGAACACAAAGGTGAAAGAAGAATTAGAGGCTATATTTTTTCCTTAAGTTTCATATTATTTTCTATTATTATAGCTATGTACCCATTACTAGTACATGAATAATTTAATTTTGGTTTTTTTTGGATTGGACTATTATGGATGGATGGTTGGTAGATTATATTATTTTTGTTGTTCATAAGTATATACATTAATTGATTTTAATCTTATCTTGGTGGATATTCTTTCTAATTAGATATAATATGAATGTGGCATAGATCCTTCATATTTATTATTAGTTCTAGTAGTGTTTTATCCACTTTATTTAGCTATGCATTATGCATGTTGATGATTGTTATGTATTAAAAATTTTCTCATTTTCACCTTAGTTGGCCAAGCACTAGTTAAAGGCTAGTTGGGGGATACATAGATTCCCTCATTGCTTCAGTCTTAATTCATTAAGCTCTTATTTTTATTTTTTACTACTTTATTTTATCAAAGATCATCAATTTTATCGATATCTATCAATAAGCACTAATTGCTTTACTAATTTCTATTTGTCATAGATAATAGTAGGATCATTGGAGATTAATCCAAAGATATATTAATCATTATATCAGAGGTGATATGGATCAATGACATCAAATTTTGATAGAGTACTCTAGAAAGGAGTGGATATATTGATCTACATCACCAAGCTGACCTAATTCAAGTATCAAAGTAAACTGATACCATGATATAGTTCGATAACCCTGCAACTAATTGACATCAAATTCTTTGATGTAAATCAATTACCTAAACATTTATTTTTCTAAAGTTGTTAAAGTATTCTTTGATATAAATATAAAAATTGAAGGAGGAATAAGGGCTTTTTACCAAATTCAAGAGAAACCCACACCAAATTGAATCCCTCTTTAAACTATTATATTGAAAGTTATTAAGTAATATTATTTGTACTTTGTGATGAGTAGCAAACATTTGATGTTAATTAGGATGTGAATTTACTACATTGTGAGGAAAACAAGGTAGGGTCACATATTAAGTGACATCTCCTTTATAATCTTCTAACATTTGTAAATATTTTTATATATTTTTAATTTGGTTTAATTATTTGTTTCTACCTTTGAACTTAAGATTAGAAGTTAAGGTGAGGACTTTGATTTTACTTATGAGTGATAGTCATAAGTATAAAGCATCAATTAAATTCATGTATAATTATTTATTTTCTTGATGATCTTTTTGACTTTGGACAATTCCCCTATAGATATGACTCATGAGATAGTCATAGACAAGGTGAATTCTCTACAACATATAGCTCATCACATCCTAAGATATAGCACATGGAAATTAGTTAAAAAATCAAAATATAGAAAGGTTAATGATTATAATTATCTATCTAAAATAAATTACAATAAAAAATTAGGAGCCACAACACACAAAGCAACACTTGTTACATTATGATTCAACCAAAAGAAACACATTGATTATGAAGAAATCTTTGCACTAATGGCTAGATTTATAACCATCAAGTTCATTCTCTTCATAGTAATACATACATATCTAAAGGTTCAACAAATGGATGTCAAATTAGTATGTTAAAATTAATACATCAAAGAAGAAGTATACATCTACCAACCCAAAGGTTCTATTATCATAGAAAAAGAGAACAAAGTATGGGAACTCAACAAAGCTCTATATGACCTAAAGTTAGCACCTAGGGCTTGGCTCTAGAGAACTAATGACTATCCCAAGTCTATGTGCATCACAAAAAATTCATACACATTGATATCAAGTATTTTTCATCAATAAAGAAGTGAAAAAAAAAACCATTAAACCCATGCACATTAGTTGAAAGGAGTAACTTGTTGACTTACAAATAAAAAATCCTTTTAAGTGTCTCATTGAATCTATATAACTTTAGAGCATGAAAATGAAATGAGAAAGCAAAGAAAAGAGAATGAAGAATGAAATTTTAACTAAACCTTTCTATAGATATTAGCTTCAAATAAATCTAATATTACATCAAATTGTTATGTAATACGAAAGCAATGATCTAATCATTAATCATCATTCATTATAGTAAAAATTCATGATTTAGAAAATCTAGCAAATTATAGAGCTAATTTCTTGCAAAAAACCATTACATATTGAATTAAAATTTTAGCTATACATATCCACATATTCTAGCTCTCTAATAAATCTAGAATCACTAAGAAATATTATAAAATAACTAAGATATGATCAAAATAATGAATGTTCCCAATTTTGACTATTCAACTTTCAAGATTGAGTAAATAATGATGAATGATGTTGTTGAATTGATGATGAAATATGTATATTCTAACTAAAATTATGTTGATGATTCCATGATACACATTTCCAAGAGATGTCTTCAATATATATATGTGACAAGTGAGAGAAATTTTACTAAAAATAATACACTAAGCTCAAATGATAAAAAAATTTAATAAATTAAATATATAACATGTACATCTTGTAATGATGACTCCAATACATTTACTATTTCATATCTAAGCTCATGAATATATTTGATCCTCTGCCCTATCTTCTTAAAAAATTCACCACTTTCAACTGGGGCTCAAAGTGTTTAAAGGCCTTCACTATAATCAAGCATGTTGTTATCAACCTACCTATCCTTCATCCTCGTCAATTTGACCTCTCATTTTATCTTCATCTCTCTAGATTCAATCATTTTATTGCAATCATGCTTTGTTAAAATGTAAATATTATGTAGATCTTTCAATTTATTACCTCTTTTATCCATTTTTATACTATAAAACATGATACATTGGTATTCAAAAATCCTTTTTAGGTCTAGTCTTTACATTCAAAAAATGGAGATACTATCTATTGGAGGAAAAGATTCACATCATTTGCTATGAAAATATCCTAAGCTTGGTAGCTTCTAATATCTATGATAATAACTGCATGGAAAAATGAAAAATGCTTCTCACTTAGTTTGATTTGTCTTCCCTTTCATAATACTCCATCAAGGGTCGAGGCATTGTATATCTCCTTAGATCAGTTCCACTATCAATGTTATCTACTACAATCATCCTATCTCCTTCTAAGAAATCAAGTTCAAGTGAAAAAAACTCACTACTAGTCATAATCTTAACACATGAGGATTTTGATTTTGACTTGTGCTTTAATGATGCTCACATGGCTTAAGGATCTAATGTAGCTTTCATCATAAGTCATGAAGGTATGAATCCTATCCATCAAACTTATAAATTTAATTTTCCATGAATCAATAATGTAGCCAAATACAAAGGTCTTAATAAAGGTTTTCTTCAAGCTATTCAAGTAGGAATAACAAGGCTTTTAATTCAAAGATATTTTCAACTATTCATATACCAAGTTAATGATAAATATACATCCAAAGCTATAAAACTTGAAAAACATGTTTGTAATCGCTTTAACTATATTTTCTATTTTTGTGAACTCTATTCTTCTTAATGCTTATTTATCTCACTTAACATATGATAAATCAATAACTCCCATAGATATACTATTTATTAGTTAGTATCCTTAGAAAAATATGAACAATATCAAGACATCACATAATAGCTACAAACTAGAGAGACTTCAAAAAATTATTTTTATCTTAAAAGAATGCTCTTTGTAAATTTTTTAAACATTTTTATATTATTAATCCCAATAATCTATGTCATAATTTTACATCAAGTATTTTTCTATGTTAAATCATGATGAAGCATAAATTTTTTTAGAATAGGTACATTTAGGTGTATGTCCTGGTTACTTAGGATCATAGTTTTTAGTAGCTTGCATTATCTTTGTTAGGCTATTGGTGACCCATGATGGCTAGAGACACACATATAATAGTTAATATTTCTAATATATGTCAACATCATGCTCCACTTATTTGTGTATCATCTTGTTAAGTTGGTTCTCTTGTGTTCTTGTGCTATAGAATGGGGGAATCAATCAAATGGAGGATCACGAGTTACGTGCGTTAAGTTGCTAGAATTATGGTGAAGAACACATAACATTAATTCATTCTAAACACAAGAAATGATTGTCTTATTCTTCAATCTTAATACAACAATTTCATTCAATAATCTTAAATTTTCTATCATCAAAAGTACTTTGATCACCTATTTTATATATTTGTATCTATCCCCATTTGTTCTTCTCTTCCACTCCTCTTATAGTTATGCTTTAATGTAGTGAAAAAACAACTTTAGTTAATGGTTGTGATAACTTTCAGCTAATGGTTGCAACCTAGGTGTAAATCGTAGCTAGGTCATAGCTTCCTACTAGAAGAAGAATCATCAAATCAGTTAATTACTATGAGGAACTATGATTAGAAATCTTAGTCAACCATTTCCAATGGTTAAGTATTCAAATACTAATAGTTGAGTAACCAATTAGGCTGAAAAATCCATTATGACTATGATAGTGATATGAGTTGCAATGATTCACATTAATGGGTTTTAGTTTTTTATTGAAAAATAAGTTGAGTGGTTGCTAATTGCATTTGGAAGGAACTCTATCTTGTGAGCTCATGTGGGTCACATGAACTTGTAGTACCTTTCTAAACTCAAATTCAACTTCATGTGCTATTCCCATCTCAATTAAAAGCTAATTTCACTTGTTCCTCAATCCTTTATCTTCTAAAAATTGAATCCTAACAATTGTAGAATAGAAATTGTTCCTTTGATGAGTTCAAAACTCATTGAAAATTAAATTTTGACTTAAGACCCTAAACTATAGGTGGTTGTGGGTTGCATGAACTCATAACTACCTTTCTAATTTTGAAAATGAATGAGACCAAGTGAAAAAGAGCATTAATTCATGTCCTAACACATCTCAAAAGATTAGGAATTTCAAAATCATGGGGTCCTTTTAGAAATGGAGGTTGGATCTTATAAGTTTAATTAATTCTCCATTATTTACTAGTCATTAGTTCATTTTAATAGCGATAGAGTATTTCACCAAGTAGGTTAAAACTATTTAATTGAAATCTACTATGATAAAGTATATCTATCATTTTATTTTAGACCACATCATTATCCACTTTGGCATTCCTATTCACACTATTACTGATAATAAACCATAGTTCAAAAGTAAAGAAGTTTTAAAATTCTAAGACCAATACCAAATTACCTACTTATTTTTATTTCCATATATATAGGGATGAAAAGCAAGATGGGATATGAAAAATCATATATATATAGCTATTATTTCTATTTCCCTCACCCATGAAAATTCTTCCATGCTCTTATCTTTCAACATATCTCATTCTACCAATATTTCTTGTCCATCAGCACATAATAGTAAGGATGTTTATAAGCAATCAACCTCATGCAGAAAGTTATGAATGTTTTACAATTTTTACTTCGTGTAAGGATATGTTCAGTTTGGATGAGATAGGAAGAGGAATTATTAATTTATTAAACATAAATATCATTATAATTTGAGATCTAACCATGTCATACTTTTATAGCATATCATCTCAACTTGGTGTATAGGTGATATCCCCTATTTATTTTCTTAGTTTATTTTTTTTTCAATTATGCTTTTCATCTTCTCTCTCATGTTTCTTCATTTCACCTATAATTCCTCTTCTTATTTATTTTCCTTCCTCTCAAAAAAACATTAGTAATGATTGAATGACTCTATTATATTATAGTAAAGGTTTGTTAAGAGGATGAGTAGGACAAGGTGAGAAGATTATCATTGACATCATTTTGATCATTTGTATGCTTGATTTAGCCATGTTTTGTGTATCTATGGTACAAAACCATCCTCAAGAGTAGTATATTAATGATATCCTAACATTCTCCTCCTATCCCGTTTATTTTCTCCTCATTTCTTTTGTAGGTACATCACTAAATTATCATTCACTTGCTTCTTGATGCATCTTCCTTCAATGTCTCTAGAGCATCCATCAAGAGAGGGTAATGTTTCATTCACCTTTTGGTACTTTAGTGATCAAGATAAGTATGGATTTGACATTTTCATATCTGTTTGGGCCATGAAAATGCCCTTAAAACACCACCAATGGTATCATTTTGAGCTTCTATAGGAGTCTAGAGATTGATCCTAAATATGTCCCAAAGCACAAACATAAATTTAAGAAGTTTTGCAAACACAAAATGAGGTGTTTTGATCAAGTAATGTTGGGTGATAGTAATACAATCTTAGTATCAACTCTATCTTCAACATAAAAAACCTACCTTCCAAGCCTAGTTTTTCCATTATATGACCTTTCATCATAACTCTAAATTACACTTGAAGAGATAAAGATTAGTTTTGGTGATCCTAGAGCTTCCATAAGACACAAAGAAATATGTTCCAATTTCATGATATCAAGTGATGCTAATGTAGCATCAACATCATCTACTAACATCACTTGGACATCATTACTTTAAAACTTAACTTTGGATGAAATTTTTTAGTCTCGTGTGATACCTAGAGTCCATTTGACATTATCATATTGATGTTTACCATTGGTTCAAGCATCAATGATAACTACTAAGGTTCTAGTTTCATAATTCAAACTATAGAGTGATAAATCAACTAATGTAAGTCATGTTGATGCATCATAAGCATGACTACCTTACCTATGTACATCATTAGCATTACTTTCACCTAGACTATACTAGGATTAAACATTAATTAGAGGCTAATTTCTTTATATTTCTATATAATTTTTGAATTTGAGACATTTAGAGTGTCAATACCTACATCAACTATATTACTTGCATGATTTACAACCATTTCTACATCATATATAATCTGCAAGCTCATTCCTAGCATTGCTATCACTAGTAGCATAGATGAGCATGTTGACATAACCTGATCATCATTAGGGTTAGTGTCAATGTCACCTATCCTAGTATCAACATCACCTAAAAGACACCAATTGGAAATATCCCTATTTGGTCCACAAATCAAACTTAAATAATGATGGAAGAACCCTCATTCATTTGTAAACTTATAACAGGTTAAATTTCATCATTTAAACCCTCTTTTTGCTTATAAATTGAGACTAAATTATTAATTTTTAATCCACATTTTGTATCCCACACCATTGTAGCTCTTGGCTCTTCTTAAAAGGAAAAATCTGTTAGTTTGCTTAATAAAGGATTTTTATTTCATGGGAATGGAAAGAAAAATCATTTTCTACATATTTTTCTATCATATATTATTTATTTTATGCTTTTTACCTATTTTAAATACTTTTACATTGCTTAAATTTCATTCATATCATACATATTTAATCAAATCCATTGCTAAGTTTATATTATTTTTTCATACCCTTATTAATGCTAATCTTGGTTGATAAACTAAGTCTATCTTTGATTAGAGGTTTATGCCCTTCTATTTTATAATCATTGATTTATTAAGGGTTATATCATTTCAAAGACTATTTATGATCAATCATCATATGCTTAAACCTGTGGTTCATAGAGAGATCCTTACAAATTTTTGAAAGAATATTTTTACAAGAATAGGAGTAACTATGCTCATCATACAATATCATAGATAAGAAACTACTATAGATTTGGTGATAGATAGAATTTAAAAAATTTTAAAAACCCATACAACATTAGTTCTACATTTCATTATCATTTGAAATATTCAAGTATCTATAAGAATTAGATCAAGAAAAGAATGAATAATGAGTGCAAAATAGCATGTGAAAGTGTTCGATAAACTAGTTGGAGTTGAACAATCATGATAAACATGTTCAAAATTATAGAAGATGTCATTGTACTTTAGTAATTAATCTTAGTTAAAGAGAAGTTATCTAGTTTGAGACCAAACTCTAGTAGGCCAAGTTACCAAATTAGTAATTGCAAAATGAAGTAGCATAACTATGCCTAGCTATCAAACCCTATCATTCATTAGCTTAGCCTAACCCATGATGATGTATTTAATGAATTAAATACTAATCAATACTAGGTGGAAATGGAGAAAGAAAAGGTCACATGGAATACCTTACAACATGATGTAGGAAAACCTCTCTTGATCCCATTTTTCTATCCTACATGTATGATTTTAGGTTTTGGGTTTGAAGAAGAGGTTTTGGGAGGCTAGGATATATCTTGGATGAGACCTAGAGGTGATAGGAGACATCTTGAATTCAATGGAGATGTCTTGGTCAAATGTGAGACCTATTAAAGGATATTTCTTGGGCAAGATGTCTCATGCAAGACATCTTGGCTTAGAATGAGGCATCTTAAAATAAGAGTAGATAGTTTTCTCAAGAGCTGGTGTAACTTAGAGTTTTCTTGAGAAGGTCAAATACAACTTGAATTAATGGAAAAAATTTGAAGAATAATCATTCCAATTTGGTAAATAACTAGAACATGATGGAAAAGGATGAAAATATCTAGGAAGAAAGGGAGAAGACTTAAAAAAAATCTAAAGATCCTTAAGTTAAGTGAAGGAAAGTTTTCTAGGTTTTTAATCTTCCAATTACTTATAAATATTGATGTACTTCATCATTGTTGGCATGTATAGATAGAGATCCATCACCAAGACCAAGAGAAAAAGAGAGAGCTTTTAAGTAAGGAGAGCTTGTGTAATAATAGAGATTATTTAAGGAAATTGAGTGCGAGGCAAGGAAGGGCACTTGAGAGAGGTTAGGAGAGTCTCTTATAAGTGTCTTTTCTTGAGCTTTGAGCTTCATTGTAAGAAATTGAGAATTGAGAAAGGAAAAATATGACCTCTAAGATATTTTTGAAAGTTTTGAATTGAGCTTGGGTCCTCATATTTGATGTATTTTCTTTGTATGTTGAGAGTTTTCTTAATATAAGGATATTTTCCCTCTATTTCATTATTTTATTTTTGTTTTTTAAGCTAGACTTGCTTGGAAGTTGTTGATTAGGTCCTATTGGGATCTATCGAGGTGCCACACTTGGAGTTGGTATTAGAGAAAGGTTTAGAGGAATTAATACATCTACATTTAGTTTGGATGTATTTATACTTATATTGAATCAAGATTTCTTTTCAAAATGGATCCTAAGAAGAAGACTAATTAAGATCCTGAACAAAAGATTCAAGAGCCCAATAAGGATTTTGTGATTGAAATGCAAGAATTTCTTTTCAAAGTAAGGATAAAAAAGAATCAAGATTTTGGAGAAACTTCAAGAAGATGTGAAGAGGAGATTGAAGATGAGAATCCTTTTGCAATGCTACAAGGATCAATAGGAACACATGATCAAAGAACTCCAAGGAGAGAAAGGATCATAACTCAAAGATATGAGCTAAGGTTTCCTTTGAGTAATAAAGAAAGTTATGATGAAAGATTTGTAAAGATATCAAAAAGTACTTTAATATTTCCTCATGTGGATATTCCCATATTTAAGTATGTTGAGCATATAGGTTTCTTTCTTTCTTGGCTTCAAGATATGAATAAGTATTTTCTTGGTGAGAAACTTTCCAATGAGATAAAGATTCATGTTGTTAAAAAAAAACATGAAGGATTGGTAGCTAAATGGTGGAGTAAGAAATGTTTCAAATACCTTGAAGAAAATGGAAGACCATTAAGAGTTGGCAACTCATGGAATTCATACTAAAGAAAAATTTTGAGAAGACATCCTTCCATCATAAACCATCAAGAAGATGAAATTTCTCAAACAAGGAAATCAAGAGGTAAGATATTTTTATGTTCAATTTTATAAAACTTTGATAATGGCTAATGTTCATTGGACTAAGTATAATCAAGCTTCTAACTTTATTAGTGGATTAAGGATGCAATATCAGTAAGAATTAGCATTCTAGGATCATGATACTCTTGATGAAGCATATAATCTTCCTCTTAAGAATGAAATAAAAATTATAAGATTTGGCTTAAAGAATGACAAAGATCACAAGAAAAGGGAATATAATGGCATACATTACAAGTCAAAGAAATCATCCAAGGAGGATGGTGAAGATCAACCAAAGAAGAAGAAAAAGGATTTTACTTATCCTAGAAAAGGAAGAAGAAGGGAACGATCTCCAAGAGGTAAAGATCATGGCAAAGATATATATTATAATTTTAGTAGATTAGGTCATAAATAATGGAAATTCACAATGCTAAAGAAGAATGCCTATAGGATTAAGAAAATTCAAACCATGCAAGAGGATGAACTTGAATGTTTAAAAAAGGTATGTGAACATGATCCTTTGCATATTGTTGAATAAAGTGAATTGAATAGTTTTACTTTTTTTGGATAAGTTAGTGCTAATGAGGATGTTATAAGTAAGATTTTATTTAAAACCCATTGTGATGTTAATGGTTATTCATTAAGTATTCTCATTGATGATCTTGCACAAGAAAATGTGATTGTTTCCAACGTGATAAAGTTATTATGATTATCTACAATCCCTTATCTTAAACCATACAAAGTGCATTAATTAATGAAGAATCATTATAAGTTAAGGAACACTACCTTATCGATTATTCCATTGGAATTTTTCATGATCAAATTATTTGTGATGTAGTGCCTATTGATTACTCAAATCTCATATTTGGTAGACCATGGAATTATGATAACAAGGATGTTTTTGATGGTGAAAATAATAGTTGATTTGTAAGGCAAGAAAATAATAATTTTAGATTGTTGTCCACTATTGTTGATAGTAAGTTTGATAATTTAAATTCTTCATTGATGCTTCCTAGATGTAAGGAGATTGTACGGATGAATGATATTTGTGATGATGAAATTTTCTTTGATGCTGAAGAGGATGCATTTGATATAGATGCTATCACTAACTACATTGATTGTATGTGAACAAAGTTGATTTTTCCACTATTAAATACTAGATGTTGATGATGGTAGTATTTTTATTGAAGCTTTTGGATGCTTCTATAAGTTGTAGGATAAATTTTGTATTATCAAAGGGATGCTAGAAGAATAAGAAAGATTCATTGATAGCAGATGGAGAAACTTCATTGTTATTTATGGATAGGACAAGGAAGCTTACTTTATGGATTGATGTTAACAATTATTTTTCCAAAATCTTATGTCACTTTTATGTAATTTTGAGTCATCATGACGATGCAAGGGAAGCATTAGAAGGAGATACTAAAATAAAGGATGAAATGATGGGACATGAGAACAAGTGTCATGTCCCCATTCCCAAATGATGCTACTACATAACAAATATGGTATCGTAACAAGACCTAAAAGGATAGTTGTAATTAAGACTCAAAAGGGCATGTTGTAATAATGGATGTGTCTCTTGAGGTAATCTTTAGGGGTTTGACCTAAGGCATTTATACCTAGGCATAGAGGTTGTGCCAAGCATGGGTGGTAGATCCAACATAGGAAAGTCACAGGAGTTGGATGAAGCAATATAGAAAATGAACTAGCCATCCCTTCTGGCTGGTAATAGGCCTAACTATGGTGGTAGTGCTAGATTGCCTCTGAGGGATAGATGCTGAAGGAAGAAAAACCTAAGGAACAATCTCAGAGCATGATCCAAATACTCTATTTCAAATTAATAAAGCATTATTTTCTTTCTCTTTCTACACTTTTTCTCCTTTACACATGATGTAAAATGTTACATATATTTGATGTTTGGTATATTTTCTTCTTACACATAATGTCTAAAATAATGTATATTTCACATTTTCCACAACAACCAAGAATGGGATGTCACAATTAGTATTGGAGCAAACCATGACCCAAGGGCCATTCAGAACCATGGACCGACTACAATGTGAACCTAATGATGAACCATGAAACTAGGAAATAGGAAAAGTCATTGATAAAATGCACCAAATGTAAGCTAGTAGATACCATTTCATTGATTTCATGAACAATGGATTAACCATCTACAAAAGACATAGATTCCACCAACCAATAAAATTATTTCATGGATATCATTGACCAACACCTCATCAATATTTATTAATTACAAAATATGTCAGTAAGGGAAGGATAAATTGGTTCATGTGACTCTTACCCATATTAATATTATAAATATTAATTAATTAAGGTCATTGTTAAGTTTCTCCTAACAAGTGAATAACCATGACCTGAATTGATCTTATGTTATTGAAACTCATTATCCTAAGTAACTTAGAGTTGTTTATAAGTCATCATGTCTTCCATACATTAACTTGCTAATGTCATTTTTGTAGAATAAACTATTTGGACCTTACAAAATCTTGAAAAGTTCAACTTCATTTTTGAACCCTAAGATTATGTCTAATGATGGTACTCACTGAGATGATTTCAACGATATAAATGTTGTCTTAATCAAACTTGTGATTTGAAAGATATTGATGTTTAAAGTTTTTCATTTTACATGCATTAAATAATACTAAATTATTAAATTATTATTATTATTTTAAAAATAATGATAGTAATTTTAAAAAAATATTAAAANCCAATAGTAGGCCATGGAATAGGAACTTGCAGGCTATGCAAGACTTGCAAGGGCTTCTGCCCCCCAAATGCAAGCCCTACAAGGGTCATGCCAATCATGTCCTTCCTATGCTACTGCTTTGTCCACTGATGCCTAATGCTTTGCCATGATGTTGCTCTTGTCACTATTCCACTATTGTGCATTGCTTACTGCCATTGCTCGGTCCACTACTTCATCGTGCTTCTATGTTGCTCTACCACACATGCTTGTTATCTTTTATGCACACTGCATCTTACAATGTTTTCATTCTGCTGCACCCCTAGTGCTCTACTAACACTAATGACACCATGGGTCATAAGCATCCTTGGCACTCCACAAACACTAACAACGCCATGGATCATAGGCATTCCTAACACTCTGCAAAAACGATTAACACCATGGATCATAGGCATCCTTGGTGCTCTCCAAAGATTGTTAGCATTGTGGATCATAGGCACCCTTGGTGCTTCACAAATATTATCAATGTTATGAATCAAGTCACATGTTGTGCTTTACAAACATCATCGGCACCAATGATCATAGGTTCTCCCAACATCCTCTAGTGTCACTAATTATAGGCATAGCGTAGCCTCCTTGAGTGGACTACATTGGTCCTTGTAAGGACCACATAGACCCTTGTGTTGGATGTGTGGACCTTGTTTTGGACCCTGCAAGCCCTCAGAAGGGTCATGCAAGCTATAAGGAGGGTTGTGCAAGACTTGGGAAGGGCTGCATGAGCCCTAAAAAAGGAATCACGTAGCGAAGGCTAGCTACCCAACATAGCCATTGTCGACATGCATTGTCATTTCCTTAGTTCTTCCTACCCATTGCTACCACTACGCTACCTTTCCACCTTCCGTATCTCACCTACCACTATCCTCATTCACATTTGTTGCCTTGTCATTGTTTCTACCTTTGCCTAGTGATAGGAAAATTTTCTGTCAATAAATGAAAAATTTGAAGGTTCCATCAATTGATGGAAAATTGAAATTTCCATCCATTGGAAAGTTAAATTAAATTAGAAATTCAAGAAATAAATTTGAAAAACATAATTTAGAACATTGACAGCATGTGAGATAAAAATTTGTAATTAAGTGTGTTTGTTATGGAGTAGTATTGGGATGGATGACCTCTTGGGAAGTCTTGTTTTTCATGACAAATGTCTTAAGATTCTAGAAGCCACGACTTTTGATTTTAGAAGCCATTTTTAGCAAATGAAGAGCCATTTCTCATAGATTTCAAGTTTCTAAACTCAATGGTGAAGTCAGATCCATTGTAAGAAATCCCAAAAATTAGTTTTTTCTCACCCCTTACTTGACATAGTGCATCAACACCATCAAACCTTAATTTTAGCAAAACTTCAGTATATGATGTCCTTTTTCAACATTTGAATAGTTGTTTCCAACATTTTTCATCCTTCTAAAATCAATGGTGAAGTTAGATTTATGATATTGATACCTAATAATTCAATGATATGATAAATTGTGCCTAATGAATTTCATATTCTTTGGACCTTAAGATCTCTATGGCATGACATTAGTTACAATGTTGGAGTTAGTGTCTTAAGGGGTGTAGAAAGTCTATTAAGATTTTTATAATTTCATTAAATATTACTTAGACTAGATAATGAAGCTAAATATTACCAAAAATAGGTAAGAGGATGTATATCAATTTTCTTTATAATCAAATCATATAGTTGAACAACATGGAGACTTGTAATCTCATTTTAACAAGGTGTAGCATACTTATAAAGAGAAATGATCTAGAGGAGAATTCAAGAATAAGAATGAAAATTACAACATAAGACATGCTTGCAGGATCCTTAGCAAGTGAGAAACAACATCTGTTATGTCCACCATGGGCCTTGGATTGGCATGAACATTGATGTCTATGCATCTTAGTAGAATTACAAGATTTGGATGTTGATGTTTTATGCCTACAGGAAGTCTTTCCATGGGAGTTTCTACACCAATTCCAAAAATACTTGAAAAAGATAGGATATAGAGGTACTTATAAGAAAAATGTTCTTATGAAAATTCTCCATTTGAGCCATACAGATTAGCTTATTGCAAAAAATCACAACATGGATGGTTGTGCAATCTTATATAAAGAAAACAAGTTTCAATTAGTACAAATTTTTGAATGGAGTTTAGAAAATATGATTTTTGAAATTCTAGAACTTTAAGTAATGGAAAGAAAAGAATAGTTAAGTTTTTTAAAAAGTCACATAGCTTTGGTAGTAATTCTAAGAACCCATCTATCAAGAAGATGTATATGTGTGATTAACACACATTTAACATGTTCAAATGTTAGACTGTGTCAAGAAGCATATTTGATTAAGCAAATAGAAGAATATTTAAAGAATAATTTATTCCTAAGTTATAATGATCTAGTTCCATTTATTCTTTGTGAAGACTTCAATGCAAAACTTTAAGTAGTATCTATCAATTCTTCAAATATGAAAATGTAAAGGAATCATTGGAAGATGAACCTAATCTGAAGAAGATGTTTTCATCAATTCAACATGCAATTCCATTGGCTAGTGCATATTATACTTACTTCAAATCTTTAATAGATAAATCATATTCTAGAATTTAGGAACAAATGATATTGATGGATAATACTCATTAAGAACCATAGTTTAACAATTACTCTACTATGATTAATGAAGATGGATCAACAACATTCTTCATTAAGACCCTAGATTATATTTGGTATGATGTTTGATTCTTCAAAGTTACCTAATTACTAGAGTTAATTTCTAAAGAAGAAGTTGAGAAGAGCCAAGATCAAGCCTTGCCATCTTGAACAATACCATCTGATCATATACCACTTATGATAGAATTACAATTCCTTCCAACAATTCATAAGGTTGATCAATGATGAGTTATCATTTTACTGGTCGTGATATCGCATACTTGATATCACGTATGCGATATCACGTATGCGATATCGAAGCTTGTCTCCTCATCTATAAATAATAGGTAGACGAATCTGGTAGGCAGTTTTTGAGTTATTAAGTTTATGTTTTCAGTTTTTCTTTTCAACGCTTCTCTCCCAGTGTATGCCCGCAGTGTGGTGATTGTAATTGTACGGCATCCTTATTCGAGTATGACGTACTTGGACATGCACATGACCAAAAATGAAGATCGATATTACTTCATCATTGCACCATGCACTTAGCTTATTTATTTATTTATTATTTACTACTTTCCTAGTTAATATCTCTCTACCCTTATCTCCTAGTAACACGAAATGAGTATGACTTAATCATGAGCATTTAAGTGTGACTACTTGGTAACCTAGTAGCGTACCTAGGCCATGCACTTGGTAATTCCAGTGGTAGTCATGCACGAGGTCCAAGATGTGTATAGATGATTAAGGAATGGATGCTCATCACACTTAGGCTATTTTAGACTCTCTCTCACCCTCTCTCTCCTAACTTAGTTAATATTATTTCCCAGCATACCCAGGAGTAGCATTAGTGTAGGAACACATCATACATCTCACCTTGGACTAAACCATATGTGACAAAGTGAATACTAGTCTAGGTGGGATGATAGCGAATTACAATCTACGAGTAACTGTCTGGATACCACAACTAGCCCGTCTACGGAGTTTGACCGGATTGCACATGAAACACTCATATTCGTATGGTTGAGTGTAGGGGTACCTCGCCACTCATCATTGGCACCATTGTCGGGGATGGTGCTAGTTATCTAGATTAGTTATATCATACAAGGTCATTGTATAGGAATTAACGATATATCTTTTAGGAATAAATAATAACAAAAAGTCACATAGAAATTCACACATAATTTCACAACCATGCCTCTCCTACAAGACTACAATAATGCCACATCTAGTGAGGCAATTCATTGGAGAACCAATGAATTATATGAAAATGAAGATTGGAGTGCACAATCTGAGGTGTGGGTTTCTTATAAACATAAACGAAGGTAGCATCATCCCAATGCATGAAATCATAACTTACTTGATGACGATGAACCCCTAATGGCTACTACAAGCCTAACGCAAATACAAGAGGTTGTTTGAATCTCCCGTAGGCATTGTAAAGAGAGCCGCCTACCCAGGCTCAATTTAAACAACTTTCCCAATTTCTTAGGAGGCTATGACTTAGATCCACAACAACATTTACAAGCCTTCTACGATGCTTGTGCATGGAACAACATTGATAATAGTTGGAAAAAACTCAAGCTCTTTCCTATGACACTTGTTGGCCAAGAAAAAGTATGGTATAGATTGTTAAAACCAAATTCAATATGATGTTGGTCAACAATGGTAGAGCTCTTTAATGAAAGATATCAAACCTACACGAGAGTGTTAGCCTTGAGGAAATAAATCCAAGAGTGGAAACAAGCACAACATTAACCCTTGGACATGGCCTTAGAAAGATATTATGCACTATTAAACAACTGCCCAGGCCATGAGTTCTCCAAGGAAATGCTAATGTACCATATCATTGATGGGCTTCGTGATGAAACAAGAGAGACCCTAGGAATGTATGCCCAAGGTCAACTATACAAACTACAAATCCATCAATTCCATGAGTTTATTAAGGGGGTAGAAAAAGAAGAAAGAGAAATGGCTAAATGGGAGATTGTTGAAAAACATCAATAGGACCAAAATCTCAACTTAACAGAGGTCCATAATCATAAAAAGGGGAAATCAACCGATCTCAAGAAGGAAGAACCATCTTTTCCAGCACAACAATCATTAGAAGAAATCAAGGAAAAGATCAATAAGATGCTAGAATGAATGCATAAAAAGTGTGGAGAATATATCAATATAATTGGAGATAGAGTTTTGACAACTCGAGAAGCAAGACAAAATATCATTAGATAATCTAAAAGAACGGATGAGGAAAATAAGAGCTCAACTGCCAATCACACGTATGAATGCAACATTTTCCTGTACGATCACCCCAAGGGCCAATGCCCCATCTTGTTACATTTATATGAGCATTGGGGAAGCACATTACATCCAGAGTTTGTACAGAGATATTGTGTTCGATCATAGTGGCAACAATCCCAGTCATGGGGGAAACCATGCCTAAACTAGAGACACCCTTTGTATCATCTAAATCTAAATGCTTATCTAGTTCAAAATCCTATTTCCCCAATAGGATCAATATACTCTATCTTGCTGCTTTACCATTCTCCTTAATACTCCCAGCCCATGTCCTTAGCACAACCACTGCCTTGTGTACCTTACACTTCTTCAAAATTTCAACATTCTCATCCTTTCCCTCCTTCTACATCACCACCAACTATTCCTAAAGTGTTTGCACCGTAGCAACAACCCACAAAAATTACTTGTGCTACTATTTACAACAACACTGAGAAACCTTAGCACCATTGAAGGCATCCCTTGTTTAGACATGATTGAAGGAAGGGACAACATAGTTCCAAGGCCACTGCATTCTCCAACTCAGCACAAGTCCAACACTGTTGTGCATCCTTCTCTTCAAACCCAATGCCTCGTGTCACTTCATCAAGGCCACTAATTAACACTCCAACAACCATATGGCCCAATGAATATAGCCATGGAGGGCAACATCCCAATCCTTTCATACCATCTTACGGTCTCAAGTATCATAGTGGGTCAACTCTTTACCCAAAGACCACATCTTATAAATTTCCCCACTATGCTTACTATAGTCAAGTGTGTGAACCCCAATGGGGTAAGTATGACCAAGTTTCAATATTTCCAACATTCAAGGATCCTCATCTTTCAACTATTAATCCTTGCCATGCTCAACTATTTAGTTATGTGGGATATCCCCCATTTTAATAACAAGCAGAATTAATAAATATTTTTCATTTTCTTTAATTTTACAACTTTTTGTTTTCTAGTTTTTCAATCTCGTTTTTGTTACTTTTTTTGTTGTTTTTTGTTTTTTTTTTGTCTTTTTGTCTTTTTATAAGTAATCTCATCTACAAATAAAATTCTCATGTGGCTCGTTGGTTGAGGTGTGTTCTATGTTATCGAGTCTCAAGTGATCAATTATTTGGACAGTGAGCCCATTACACCCATTCATCCATTCTACAAATAAGAGGTTATGTCGAGGGTATAATGATATTCTTGACATTCTTAAAACTTAAAAATTAATTTTGTGTTCATTGTACCCAAAATGAATAAGGATGGATAGGGTTGGTGACGTCTATGAGAGTTATTACACAATGTGGTTGTACTAAGATCCTTGTAGATCTAATGCAAAATGGGAGTAAGAGTAACCAAAAGAAACTCA
Organism: Gnetum montanum; assembly: GCA_015680685.1. Taxonomy (NCBI): domain Eukaryota; kingdom Viridiplantae; phylum Streptophyta; class Gnetopsida; order Gnetales; family Gnetaceae; genus Gnetum; species Gnetum montanum. The sequence goes on from MNCI01033474.1 coordinate 1,938,046, forward strand.
AAAATCCAATGCTGTTCTAGGGGGTTCCATTGGAAAGACATGCACCCATGCCTGAAGTTTGGCAGCTTCTCTAGATTTAGCAATTGAAAAAGAAATAAAGGAAGTGCCACAAAGCAAAAATCACTCCTCCCTTGAACAAAATGCCAAGTGATCATACACTTTGTTGTTATGGTATTCTCATAGTTGCTCATCATGGGATGAAATAATGTGGTGTCAGTGATCAGAGGAATGGACTTGGTCCTGATCTTGGAACGATTGGTTAATGACACATTAATCATGCTTTACACATAGGATTCAATGTGCCCTAGGTTAATTACCTCATGTCTCAATCTCTACAATCCTTTATATAGTCTGACTCATCTCATTGTTCATGTAATTGTAGCTCGTGTCTTGTATAGTGTAGAATTATTACCTCATTCCAGTGATACTTACATGTGTGTATTTTGTGGAACCAGTGTGGATTACATTTAACCCTTCAAGTGCCCACGAACATTTTTAAGTGTGGTTATGCAAGGGCATTATATGTTGGAACCTACTTTTGGGAGGATCCACTTGCATAATTTTTGTAATTTGCACTCATAACACATCTTCCACACACCATCTATTACCCTCAACATATTTTCAATGATATTCTTTCCCTTCTTACTATCCCTCTAAATTCCAATGTTCCTTTGAACCATCACATGGCCTTTTTCACTCCCTGACCACCTGAGGTCCTTATTCATTAATTCCACCCACACATAATTATTCGTGCCTTCAAGAACTACTTAAATTACCTTGGAACCCTTTAACACTTGTCCACATGTCCTTAGTTTCCATCATTCATTTCAGAAACATCTTCAAAATTCGGTATATTTTGTTGTGCCTTAAATATCGATAGGCTGCGATATCGCATATGCAATATCACGTACGCAATATAGCATCATAATAACCTATATATACATGAACCCCTCACACCACCTACCATCATTTTCAACTATTCATGTGGAGGAGTTTTTCAAATTTCTCTCTACGACTTGTGATTGTGCATCCCTTACTTTCATACCTATACCTCACTTGTCGGCCCTCCGATTTTCATTCTGTTTGAACGTACTTGAACCTAGAGTGTTCAGCTTAGTCATGGGGTAGGGGCACACGCCGAATAGTGTATGATGTTTTTGGAATTTTTCATCACCCAAAGGACATTATCAATGACAATTAGTTATAACATTAAGGATAAATGTGCCAAAAATAGTTTTATTCCCTTAGTTACATTGGAAAAATAGATTTGGAATCCACCTAAGAAAAAAGGAATCAATATTATAATCTTATAGGGACATGTAATTAACATCACATGGAGATAAAAATAATTCCATTAAGGCAAGCAGTAAGGTATAACCTAACTTTGGAAACAACCTTACTAATGATTAGCCCCGTGTGATTAGAGATGGCCCCGAACGCAGATAATAGGAAGGTCATGCTCAAGGTGGGAGCAAACGACCTAGGGGAGGTGAAGGAAAAGTTCCTACTAGATAGCATGCAGAGTAGGAGGAAAAATCATTTAGCATTCACCAAGAGGACTCTATTACTGTACAATCAAGGTAGGAAAAAGGAGGAGCTACTGCGGTGCCTGAATAGGGACAACATCTCACGTTGCCCTAGGATTGTGTTCAGGTTATCCATGAAAGGTCCATATTCACTGCAGTGATTGTGGAATTAAATTTTGAATATTTCACAGAGTTTTCTCTAGAGGCCATTAGGGACCACGTCAAAGGATCCCCATTGTGGCCTATCCTCTCTGAAAGAAGTGCCTAGTACTTAGGGGAAATGTACCAATTTTGGCACAATAGAGAACAAGGAACCACCATTAACATTTATGGTGTGATAGTCAATTTCTCTGTTCAAGCTATTTCAGAAGTATTAAACCTTCCAAATATACAGCCAAAGGTTGCTCAGTTGTCTACCCGTTTAGACACTGATGTTTGACAAGTTTGGTTAGAAAGGGCATATGGCAAGGAGGACAAGATGTTTGGAGAGTTGATGACAAAAGAGAGGATCTATTTCAAAATAGGGACTTATCACCTCTTCCCCATGAAGGGCTTAAAAATAATTTCAACATATGTGGTAAGAGGTTGTGTAGTATTGATGGGAAAATGTTAACCTACCTCATCTATATTTCACAGAGATCCTAGGATGGTTTGAAGAATGGAAGACATGAAAGCTAGCGTTACCCTTCCCTTGTCTTATCAGGAAGTTGTGCCAATGTGCTGGTATCAGAGGATACACCAATGATGTCCTCTGAAAAGCTCAAAATGCTTCTTATGCTAAACTACTAAAGCCAACAGCTGCAAGGAAAATCACTGGTGAAACACTAGGGCTAGAATAAGAAAAGGAATAGACGACAAGTCCAACTACAACTCAACTTGCAGGACCTAGCCAACCTCCAAGTATAGGACCTAGCCAACAATAAGAAGCAAGGCCTAGCATGGGCTAGGGTCAACTGCCACGACCTCAAGATTATAGACCATCAATGAGCCATCTCAGGGCCATCACTGAGATGGTCAGTTGGGAAAGTTGTGATGATGCAAATATCTTCTGTGTCATCGATGATGCAATACATCCCAAAGTTTCTTTTGATCATGCAAGGTATGAAGTTTCCATCCATACAGGAGGGGAGAGCACTTGGTTAGAACAGATTTGAGGGAACGTTGCATCTTTTCAAGTGCAATTAGAAACTGGTGAAGGGGACACAGTGGTGGCCATGCAGCACCAAGATGTAGTAGGAGCCATAGAAGTGATCACAGACCACATTAATAAATCATTCAATGTGCCTGTTGTGCCACTGGAAAACCTTACAGGAGCACAAGATGCTCAAACTCTGGCTGGAACCTCAATGACTCTTGCGAAACATGAGGATTTACTTGATTGATTAGTATAAATAGGATAGGTAATGACATCCCTCAAGATGTTACAATAATTCAATTAGACCTCATTTCCATTAAGGGGAAGCTATTCTTGGCAAAGACGAGGGCTGAGCACATTGAAGTGGAGGTGTAAAAATTGCAAGAAAGGGTCGTGGCCCTACAAGTAGCATAGCGGGATCTTTTGCAATTTGTTCCCGCAGACCAGCTTGATACTTTCAAAATTGAGCAACTATCCAAACTATTAACGAAGAATAAGAAGGTGGCATAAGAAAAATAGAAGGTTGTTTGGGATGCCTCTATAGCACAAGTGCAAACTTATGTGCATACCAAGGCACTCGGGGCCTTATAAGAGGAGAACAAGCAGCTTGTTGTTGACAACCTTCGGTTGACCTCTGTGGAAAAGCAAAAGAATGTTCTCAAAGAATATTTTCAGCCATTACAAGAACAACTCATCCAGGTCAACTAGGACATGAATCATTTAGCCAGGGAAAATCAAATCCTCTCAATGGAGGAGGTACACGTCATTTGCTAGAAGATGGCTATTGAAATAAGTGCATGGTAGAACGAGGCTAAATGACATGAAAAGATAAATGAGCACTTCTGGAACTAGTTGGGGATGTATAAATAGATCATTGAGAAGGAGATCCATATGGCCAAGGCCCACATCAACGCTATCAATGCTCAACACACTGACTGGCATGCCATATTGGACACATATGCATTTTTCCACCAAGCAAAAGTTAAGAACTGAGACCTGCAGATCTAGGACATTACAGAATACATGGAGTTGGCAAACCTGTGGTATGCCAACCTTGCCATGTTAATAGAAGGGCACCCAAGAATAGAGCTCGAGCAATAGGTAGCCACCACCTACATCAAATATGAAACAGAATTTGTAGAATGCAAGAATATATTGCAACAACTAGAGATTGAAAATTCTAAACTTGAGGTGGTTAAACAAAGCTATTAGGGAAAAAAAGGTGTCACAACAGACTTGGCTCAATGGCTTGCAAATTTTCAAGAATACCGAGACAAAGGCAGAGCCTACGAGGAGGAATGGTGGGTGTTTACGGCTTGGTATGTCAAGGCAAATAAAATTTTTCTGCAACTACCCTATCCATGGGAGGTGCTGAATCCATCAAAAATCGGAACATTAGCATGGACAACACAGGATCCCCAAACCAAAGAGGAGAAACTCTAGTCCATACTTCAACACCATCAAGTCCCAAGACTTGGAGCACAAGACAAGGGAAAGGCACCTATGGAGGAGCCACTACCACCAGGAACTACATGAGTTTCATTAATTTTGTAGCTATAGGATTTTCTTTTGCATTCTTTGTGTTTCGTCTCAATTTTGTTCTGATTCCACATTGTGGCATGAACCCATTCTCACCATTCAATAATCCCATATCTATCCACTGTGTAATCAATGGAGCATTTTCTCAGTGTAACTTGAGGATGAGTTTTCATTTAGTCGTGGAGGTATGATGAGTTATCATTTTGTTGGTCGCAATATTGCATACGTGATATCGCATACACGATATCATAGCCTAAACATGATATCATGTCCATGATATTGCAGCCTATCTCCTCATCTATAAATAAGAGGTAGATAGATTTGGTAGGTAGTTTTTAAGTTATTAAGTTTAAGTTTTCAGTTTTTCTTCTCAACCCTTCTCTCCCAATGTATATCCGTAGTGTGGTGATTGTAATTGTATAACATCCTTATTTGAGTGTGACATACTTGGACATGCACATGACCAGAAATAAAGATCAAGATTACTTCATCATTATAGCATTCACTTAGCTTAATTATTTATTTATTTAACTATTATTTACTACTTTCCTAGTTAATATCTCTCTACTTTTATCTCCTAGTAATGTGGAATGAGTAAGACTTAATCAGAAGCATTTAAGTGTGACTATGTGATAACCCAGTAGTGTACCTAGGCCATGCGCTTGGTAATCCCAGTGGTAGTCATGCACAAGGTCGAAGATGTGTATGGATGATTAACGAATGGATGCTCATCGCACTCAGGCTAGTTTAGACTCTCTCTCACCCTCTCTCTCCTAGCTAGGTTAATATTATTTCCTAGCATACCCAGGAGTAGCATTAGTGTAGGAACACATGATACACCTCACCCTAGACTAAACCATACATGACAAAGCAAATACTAGTCTAGGTGGGAAGACAGCGAATTGTGATCTATGAGCAATTTTTTGGATACCACAACTAGCCCATCTACAAAGTTCAACTGGATCAGATGTGAAACACTTGTATTCATATGGTTGAGTGTAGGGGTACCTCACCACTCATCAATCAAGATCAGGAAGTATCTCATCCTTACATTTATTGATAACTCTTATTATTTTATTTATATTTAAATTAGATAAGTAAAATATCTAAGGTAATGAAAGTTGGAAATAAAGGATTTGCCCTACCTTCACTTGGATAATTAGATACAAGTTGCACTTTGTGTAACCCTGGTTAGGACTAGTGATTGGTGGTTGGTAGATCTTTAACTCATCTCTTATCGTTAACATAGAAAATTAAGTATTAATAAAGTAATATTTAATTTTCCATATATTTTTCTCATATATATTTTATTACATAATAAGGAAAGAAAAACTTCAAGTTCAAAGGAGAATCAAATTATTAAAGCATAGGATCATAACAGAAAGCATTGAAGGTGGAGAAAGATAATGAACATGGACTCATCAGAGGATAAATGAAACCTAAGGGGGGTAGATTATCATGTCCCCATTCCCAAATGATGTTGTTGCATAACAAATATGGTACCTCTTCATAAAAAGTGTTAGTGTTATCATAACAAGACCTACAATGGAAATTGTAAATAAGACCTGAAAGGTTATGTTGTAATAATGGATGTGTCTCTTAAGGTAACATTTGGGGGTTTGACCTAAGGCATTTATACCCAAGCTTTGGGGTCATGCGAAGCATGGGTGGTAGGGCCAACATAGGCAAGTCATAAGAGCCAAGTGAAGTGGAATAATAAGTGGATTATCCATCCCTTTTGGCTAGTAATAGGCCAAACCATGATGACAGTGCTGGATTACCTCTAAGGGATTGATGCCAAAGGAAGAAAATCCCAAAAAACACTCTCAAATCATGATCCAGATATTCTATTCCAAATTAATAAATCATTCTTTTCTTTCTCTTTTTTCACATTCCCTATTATTTCCTTTATGCATGATGTCAAATGTTACATATATTTAACATTTGGTATATTGTCGTCTTATGCATAATGTCTAATATAATGTATATTTGACTTTTGCCATGACATTTGAGAATGGGATGTCACTATAAGCCTCAATGAGCAAGAAATGCTCAAAAATAAAACATTAAATGATACTCATCCTCATGTTAGTAATGCATTGAGTCCTGATTATTGTGCTAAGTGTGATGATGTTGAGTCTTGGGGGCATGGTAGCTTCCAGCTTGTGAAAGGTCATGAAGCATGATATTTTAAGGTGGAGGAGCTAGTGTAGGGACACCTCTTCCAATCTTCTTGTTCTATAATACAAGTATGTTTTCCAAGTTTTGGGCTTGAAGAAGAAGTCTTGTAATACTAATAGACATCTTGGATGAGACCTAGAGGTGACAAGAAACACCTTGAATTAAGAGGAGTTGTCTCAGCCAAATGCAAAACTTCTCATAAGAGATGTCCCAGGTAAGATGTCTTAGCCTAGAATGAGATGTCTTGACATTGGGTAAGATGAAGCATGACATTTTAAGGTGGAGGACCTAGAGATCAAAGACTACCCATACTAATGGACAAACTTCCATAAACACCTATCCCAATTCAAGAAATAGCCAAAACATGATTAAAAAAATATGGGAATAACCAAGGAAAAGATGCGAAGACTTCAAAAATATTTGAAGTGTCTCAAGTTGAGTTGAGAAAGGATTTCTATGTTTCTTGTATTTTGTTTGTCTATAAATATTGATGTAATTCACCATTGTTAGCATAGATAGATAGAGATCCAGCACCAAGAGCAATAGCAAGAGAGAGATCTCTTAAGTGAGGAGAGCTTGTGTAAGAATATTGAGTGAGAGTTAAGGAATAGAACTTGAGAGAGGTTAGGAGAATCTCTTATAAGTGTATTGGCTTTAGCTTTGGGCTCCATTGTGAGAAATTGAGAATTGAGAGAGGATACGTATGACCTATAAGATCCTTGGAAGAGTTGTAATTTGAGCATGGCTTCTTAAATTCGATGTATTTTCTCTGTATGTTGCGATTTTTCATAATATAAGAGACATTTTCCCTCTATTTCATTATTTTATTTTTGTTTTCTAAGATAGACATGCTTGGAAGTTATGGATTGGATCCTATTGGGATCTATCGAGGTGCCATTCTTTCATCACAACATGAAGTCAAAGTTCATGCCTTAAGAAAGAGAATTACCATAATAGACAAGGAGAACATATACCTTGCTACTAAGAATAGAAATATGGATAAAATTAAAAAAGAAAAGAATTAATTGGGTGACCATTTGAAGTACCTTTAGGAATAGTTAGTACATGTGAGTGTAGATGTCTACATATTGGTAGTAGAAAATAGAAATCTCTTAATGAAAGAGGTTATAGCTATTTGGTATAAATCTCTATATTTTAGTATTTTTTAATCATGAAAAATAACGTCAATATTTATATGCCTCAATTATAGTTAACCATATGAACTAAGGCCAATACAAGTGTAATTAAGCAAACAAATACCTATGATCTATGTTTGAATTATCTAGAAGTCCCACATATCTAGCTCACAGATTATGTTTAGGTCATCTAGTAGGGTCATTACAATTTGATTAAGCCTTTAAACACACCAACTATAGATTTTATGAAAAGGAAAACATTGCTAGAAAAGAGTAAAAATAGTTATATACATTAAATTGAAAGAAGATTATAATAAAAATGCAACTAAAGTCCTACTAAACATACACACACTCAATAGTATTATAGACCAGGAGGCTTAACAATCATACAGTATTAACCTTAATGTAAGGAATAATTATAGTGACTAAAAAATTCAAGTGCTAAAAAAAAACTAAAGATCCTGGCTTGGCCAACTTTAACCTCAAATCCCAAGGGCCTTCAAAATAAGCATCTAAAGTACCCTAGATGGTCTTGTCAATCACCTAGGAACTTACAAAATGTAAATGGTGATAATAAAGTAAAAATGTAATGTAGATCTAGAAAATAAATGCATACAATGAAAAATAGATCTATGCTAACTTGCATAACAAATGGAACTATAAATCTTATTTATGATAAAAATAAAAAAAGTTTGAAAATGTGTACAAGGGGTTCTTGAGGAAGCAAAGGATTCACTTCACTAGAGGTTTGGAATCTATTGAAGTAGGTAGCCTTGTACACCACATTCAGCTCCATGATCTAGATGCTTCATAACTCTTGAAATTATGAAACCCTACTGTACTTACTAGATCTATGATGTTGGTGGTACAGGGGGTAAGTTGTGTGGGGTTTTGGGCTTAAAATAAGAGCCACACTATGTGTCTTAATGCCTAGGTTACTTAGCATTACCACAAAACCTCATACAATCTTAGGCATGTAATAATGGTCATAAGGACTATGGGTTCCATGTTGAGGTTATTGTAAAAGCCATGTATCTAGGCTAAGTTTTCAAAATCCTTGAATGCTAAAAAATTGAAACCTTTTCATGGTGTTGGAGCTTGGTTTTCATAGGTTTCATGGCCATAATTTTTGCTATAGATTTCTATCCTAATTTCTGATAGATTGATGTCATGTTCAACTATTGTAGGTGTCTAAATCTAGCATGGTTTTCATGTATGGTAAGTTTTGATACCCCCATGGTACCAAACCATTCAGGTTACCAAAAATGATAAACAAATATTTTATCCATGTTGGCTTCTTTCATCCACCTTGGCCTTCAAGAGCAACGCTAGGCCTACAAGAATCATTTTGGGGGCATAACACCCATGCTAGGAGTCTCATAGTAACACTGAGGCTATAGGAGCCATGTTGAATTTGGAACAATGTTGATGCTACCAGAGCTATGCTAGAGCAACTAGGGAAATTCTAGAGTTTTTGGAGCCATGCTAAGAAGTAAGAACAATGCTAGAGATGTTAAGAGGTAAACCCCCCAATTCTAGGCATAGTTGAGGTTACACCCCCAATGTTGATCACATGCGATTCTAGCATAGCAAAGGTTATACCCCCTACAAAACCCATGAAAAAGGAAATTTTGGTAGTCTAAAAGGCATTTTTGAAACCGCCCCCACTCTTCACCGCCCCTCCCCCTCTTAAAGCTTAAATATAAGCATGATACAACTCTTTTCACTTAGCAATTGAGGCTTTGACAACTTATGAGGCATTTTTCAATCCCAGACATTGAAGTATGTGAAATTTCATCTCATGGATTATAATTTTCACACTTTACAATGAAAGTTTAGCCTCAGGTTTCATGGGGTGAAAGTTACAAATTCCAACATGAGGTTTTTTGGTGATGTTTTTCTTGGCCCTCTTTGTTGATGTTTGAAGGATGAACTAAAGAGGCATCAACAAAGAATAGAAAACACCATCATAGGTCCATCACCAGCATTTTCTCTCCATTCTTGTTTCAATAGTTTTGAACCATGCCAAAGAGTGCTTATGATGATGGGATATGGCTATGGTAAGGACTATATTTGGCCATAAGGAAGGGATTACAAGGTTAATAATGAGTTGTAGATGTTGATGCAATGGCTATGATACGGCATTGACATGTTAGTTAATCAATTAGTCTTTGCACTTTATGTTTTGAAGTGCTAGTCACTTGGTAATGCACTTGAGGAGCCAACACATCACTCCAAGGTTTCTTTAATCATTAGGCTCTTCCATTTGCATTTTTGGAGCCATCAATTTGCCTTTTGGTCTTCATTGGTCTTTTAGCTTCTTGGAAATTTTTTCTCTTCTTTATATTATGAGGTGAAATCTTCATTGAGTATCTTTGCCCATACCAGGTTTGATTTGGTTTTCCCATTGAATGGACTTTGTTACAATTAACAGGACTTGATGGTGAAGCATGATGAAGGAGATGTCTTACGGCCATAATGCATAAGTGTCAAACATAGGTCATCATTGTCATTTAGGGGCTAGGAAGGTTATAATTAGGCTATGATATTGGGCTTAAGGAAATAGTAATAGGAAGGAAGTTGCATAAGCCCTCTTGACATAGTAAGAAAAACCCATGGAATCTTACTTGTCGAGGTCACATGGTGACTTGCTAACATAATAAGTTGCACCTTTGTGATGACTCCAAGCTTCATCTTGCAATCACAACTCCAAGAGAACAAGAAAACCAAACAAAGGTAACATGTTGTTACAAAGTAATGCATAGGGCTACATGAGACAACTAGCAAACCAATCCATAAAAAGTTATCATTGTTATGGAATAGGAAAATTTGTGTGATGTGCATTAGATTTATAAAGTCCTGCAATTTGTTCATTGTGAAAAACAAGAAGAGAGAGAGAGATAAAGTATGCAAGCTCCTTCTTGTCAATCATCAAAGTCATCAACATCAATAATTTATTGTAACATGTCAACAATGATAAACAACACTATAAGTAAACATGTGAGTATTAGCTATAATCAGTACTATATGATGGCTTTAATGTTGCAATTTCAAGAGCTTGATAAGTTCATGATTAGGTTTATGTTCTATTGAGAAACTTGGCTTCAAGTGATTTCTTCTCATCATCGTGATTTAGATGGGAATTTTGACTAAGGGACCCTCCATGATGTTTCTGGCTTTAAGATCAATGGTCATTGGGCTACTTTAGGGTGTTAGGGCTGTATAGTAAAATGGTTTCAAACACTTAGGTCAACACTATTTAACAACATCATGAGAGAGGTCCATTTAGGATTTTAGTCTAGTCCAATTTTCTTCCTTATCATCCTAGCTTAATATTACATGATAACATAAGCAAAGCAAGTGGGACTTGTGTGATATAATGATTAAATAACATCAAAACCATGTAAAATACTCTAGTGATAATGCATAGATGAGTCAAAAAACATTACATCAATGGTTAAACAAAGTCTAAGCATGGTCAACAAAGGCTATGAGGTATGAGTTAGAGGTAGTGTAAGGTCAAACATGATCAACTATGGTTACATTTTGCTAATTTTAGGCTTTAGCATGCCATGGTGGGTGCATATTTCACTAGTAGGATCATTATGAGGGAAAAAACAAGGTAGAACTTGGTAAAATAATGCAAAATTAAGTAATATTAAGGTAAGATTGAACAAATATAACATACGATATGGCAAATAGACAAGGTCAAAGTAGTATTGAATTCAATATAATATTTTTAGCAATAATTTTTTTATTTATTGTATATTTAATATTATTATTATTATCATTATTATTAATTATTAATTCATTTTGTAAGTAATGTTGGGTGGCACAACCAAGAGTGGTACACAAAAGGCTCACAAGGGTTTCTACGATGGTGTAATGGGATGGTAGAATGGTGTACGATAGTGAGAGAGCATGACAATGTTAGTTGGCTTGCATGGTGTAAAATGGTGAGGTTTCAAGAACAATCAAGACAAAGGTCTGCATGCATGAGAGCAGGCAGCCAGTAGCTATAGTGTGGCATGGTACACAAGAAGAGCAACGATAATAGTAACATGCATTAGGGTTTTCATAGTAGTGGCAATCATGGAAGGATGTAGAGAATCATTGTTGCTACAAGAGGGTTTTTGTACTTGTGGTAGACGAGGATGAGCAACATGCAACAACATGAATTGTGGTGAGCATAGTGACTAGCAAGGAGTGGAGGGTGCGAACTAGGGCTACATGATGCATTGATAGTGGATGGCATAGCACGGTAGCAAGTTGGTTGGGCTATGCAATGGCATGAGGAGTAGTTGATAAGGGTTTCTATAACATTGCATAGTGTTGTCCAGGGCTCATGACATGAGGGTTTGGTGTAGTACACAAACAAGGTTTCGATGGTTTGCCTATTATTATAGCCACATTAACCAATGAAGGCTAGCAAGGATTTGCTAATTTCAACAACCACACTGGCTAGTGTAGACCCATAAGGGTTTGCCAAATTAGACAACCACTCTAGCCAACATAGGCCAACAAGGGTTTGCAAATTTTGATAACCACATTGGTTGACATAAGCTAACAAGGGTTTTCTAATTTTGGTAACCATGCTTATCAACATAGGTGAATGAGGGTTTGCCAATTTTGGCAATCATGCTAGCCAATGTAGGCTAGCAAGGGTTTTTATTTTTTTATTTTTTATATTTCACTGAGGTGGACTACAAAAAGGGCCTTTGTAGTGTTGCATAGTGCTACTGAGGGTGCATAATAAATTACCATCTTGCATGATGATAGTAGCTCAACTGATAGAGAAATGTGATGCTAGCAGTGTTTCAACAATAGTATGCACATGAGGATTGTTGATAGAAAGGCAACTAGCTGACAAGGCCTAAAACATGGCAATGCACTATAGGAGTAGGGCCAAGGTTCTGCACATTGTTCGAGCCTACATGGAAACAAGTGGAGAGTAGAGAGTAAGCAGTAGGTGGATAGGCACTAGTGGCTAGTGATACAATATCGGAGGAGGCTATAGGGTTTTGAGGGGGATGGCAATGTTAGGCTTACAAACAACATGTGATGGCAATGAATAGTAGATGTTGACGAGGTGGTGGAAACTGGTAGTACTACTTGGAAGCATGCAATAGATGTGGAATGACACATCGTGCAACCTCTACTGGGCCTACACATCCATTTTCTAGGCTTTTTTTTGTTGGTTTTGAATATTTCTAAAATCTGAAAAAAAATTGTTAGATCTTTTCCTTAGAATACTTGTTGGAACTTTGGAAAATTTCTTAATTTATGCTAATGATGCAATGATATGTCCAAAGTAGTGAGCATGGATGATTAAAGTATGAAGCTATCTCTAGTTGGTGAATATCCTTTGTTGAAACTCACTTTTTCAAGTTGCATAAAATCTGGATTCAATAGAAATTTTCTAAGAAAAGAAATATCACCAGAGAGTTGATTATTGGGAACATACATACATTTCATGAGGGATATATCATTTTGATCCTATTCATAAAAAATTCCTCCATTGTCAATTCACACCTTTGATATCATATTGAAATTATAATAATGAAATCTACCAGTGCTAATTATCTTATATCTCTTACCCTTTGTCTACATGCAAGTTGCTTGTTGTGAACTCTTAACTTATAGTTGGATCATAAGGTACATGGAATTTGGTGCATTTGACTATGTGTATGAATTCCTTTTAGCTATTATTTTGGTGTTTTAACTCATAGAATATGTTATATGTAAATGCTCATTTGGTTGTTTACATTCTAATTTGTTCTTAGTTTTATTCTCTAATATATTTTTTAATGTTTTTCCTATCTACAAGTCTCTCTAGTGTTTACAGTAATGAACTTGGTGACCATGTTGGTGATAATGTTGATGATGTTAACCTTTCTTCCATTGCTTAATTTTCACTCTTGTTGAAGTTGCTACATTTCATTGCTTTAATTTCATCATTGTTGTTATATTTTGGCTATCATTGCCTTAGGGACTATATATAATTTTGTTATCTTGTCGCAACTATGGCTAGTGTTGTAAATTTTTTGTTGTTATTCCATCACATAGTGTGATTATGGCTACTAGCATTGACATTCTTGGTTATGACTTAAATTTTTTAGTTTTCTTATACTCTATATTTTCCTTGCACAAAAGGCTACTAGTTAACACACTAAGGCTATAGAGAAAAGTTTGTTGGTAAAGTGCAAAAGTGTAAAGCAAAGAACAATGCATCATAATGCAAACATAAAAGGAAAGAAGGCCATAAATTTACCAATTTTAGGTGCTAGAAAGCCATTATCTTACTAGTTATAGGCCTTGGTAGGCCATTATCTTGCCAGCTTTAGGCCTTAGTGGGCCATTGTCCATACATTGTCTAGCAACTATGAGATGCTCTCAAAAGAGCATATAAGGATAAAACCAATAGTGAAACATGATAAAATGTCACAAAAGTGAATAAATGATCCTTAATAAGAGAGAGGATAAGGTGTTTACTAGGAACTTTTTCTTATCTTTGACAAATCAATGAATCTTTTTCTCACAATCCTATGCTCACCATCTCTCTTGTTTAGCATGGCCACCTATATGCATTTTCATTGGCCATTTAGTATCATACATTTGGTGTTATTAGCATCATTATTTTCCTTATTGTTGGCTCCAATCTAAGTATTGAGATTTTCCTCCTGAAACTTCACCTCCAAATCTCGATCAATGTTAACATAGTTAATTGAAGGTAGTGATAATTTCTTTCCATGAATGAAAATTTCCCCTCCCTCTTAGGGAAACTAAATCTCTTGATGTATAAAGGATTTAGACTACATGGAGCTTTGTTAACCATGGCCTTCCTAAGGTAAAGTTGAAGCTAGGTGTCTCTTCAACCACTAGGAAGTTAACAGATGTAAGGAATTGCTCACCGACAATGAAATTTAAGGAGATAGAACCTCACACCACTACTCATGATCCATTAAATGACTTGAGTGCTAAAGTGGTGGTTTCTTGAATGTTCTCAATTAGGCCTAGTTTTTCAACAATGGAAAATGATACCAAATTAGTTGTCACCCCATCATCCACATGAACATGATGAACTTTATATCTATCAACATGTATGGTGATAAGAAGAGAAGTAGGTAGCACTTATCCATTTCTATAGTCAATCTTTATCTCACTATCACAAAACTTAAGCATTGGTTGATGCTTGTTTTCCCTAAATAAATCTTGCTCAATGATAGAGTGAATTAATTCTTTATTTGTGAGCATGTCATTGTCCATAGGGATAGAGGTTGGCACTTGGGCTACTACATCTCTATCATTAGGAGAAGTCATGACTAGGTCATATGAGTTTGGTGATATGTTCTTTTTTTTTATTGATCATTTAGCATGCTCCATTACTGTAAGGAAATTCTTTCTTTTAGCATGTGATGTTTCAACCTCAATGGTTCTAACCTCCTCCATCCTTCCTAGAGTTTGTGGCTTAGGCTTTGATGTACATGCCTTGGACCCCTTGTCCATCGGTGTAGTTGATCTTGGTGTGGGTCTAGGTGGGTTTCCTTCAATGGTATTAGTTTTTAGCTTAGTGACAAGTTGATTTCATCACCATTGTGATGATGGTTTCTTGCTAACCTTTAATTTATTAGCCATAATAGGTGGGATTTGATAATAAGTTGTTGTGGTCTTACTTATTGAAGGTGGAAGGACCCAAATAATGAATGTTTTCTTAGGCTTTGGAGGATTGGTATCTCATGGTCTAGGTTGTTAATTTAACATCACTAGAAGAGAGATACATATGATGAAAAGCTTCTTAGGGACTAGAGGTGGTGGTACTTGTATGGTGAAGGGCTCTCTAGGCTTTGTGTTTTGGAACTGTGGTTGCACCTTAATGATAAATGGTTTTCTAGGAGAATTAGATCATTTAGTTTTTGTGAATGAGGCTATGGTGTAAGAGTTATTATTGGTGCTTGTAGAGTTGGGCTCATTCAAAATCAACTCTCCATGGTCTATCATCTTTTGTAGGTAATCCTTTGATGCTAGGAATAAATCAATGTCATGACTAGGCATTTGATGATAATGATAGTACCTATCAAGTCTAAAGTACTTCAGTAGCTTGGAATCATCTTTGGTAGCTATCGTTGGATCTCTATCTATGTTACAAAGATGATACTGCCTCTTACTAGCCTCTTTAAACAATTGCTTATGTTGTATATGGCTATCTTTAAAAAAATGTTCTAGAATCTCAAAGGGCTTCATAGAAAACCTAATCTACTTAGACCTATCCTTTCATTCAAAGTTTGATCTTGGTTGATCTAGATCATAGGAAGTGGATGGTTGGGATAAGTCAAAAAATGTATTCCATTATGGTGATCCTTGCCTCTCTTCTTTTTTTTTTAATTCTTTTGCTACTATGACCATACTTTTATGTTCTTACTTAGTTTCATTTCTTTCCCTCCTCACATGTTGGATTTTATAGGGCACATAGGCTAGATCATTATTTTCCTTAACTACCTCCTCAATGTTCTTAGTTTGTGAGAAGGTTTTGGCTTAGTAATTGGGACTCTAGGTAGTAAATCTTTAACTTGATGAAGTCATTTACTACTTCCTTGTAGATGGCCAAGAGTTGAATTTTAGAGATAGGCTTTGGAATCTCATTGAGCATTGAATTCCATCTCTGAATGAGCCTTTTACCTAGTTCAAGTGACCCCTACTTCACCTTCATCAATTGGTCCATTGTAACATCCAACTTCAAGTTGTATCTAAAGTAATTAACAAATTAGGTTATTAAGTATTCAAGGAAAGAGGTATAACCTCTTGGCAGGGTTTGGTACTAATATAGAGCTTTTTCCTTAAGGGAAATGGAAAAAATTATCAATATCATATGTGGAAAAGCTTGCAAAAAGATTCCCTTAGACCGGAAGATGACTAGATGTGCGTTGGGATCCCCTTCACCATTGTATTTGGTAAAGTTTAGATTAAAAAAGCCTGCATGTAAGGTTATTTGAGGCCTAGTAAGTCCTATGGATCATCTTGGTAGAAGTCTAAAACCTTAACCATTTGAGTTGTACTAGACTTAAGTTTTTGCAGCTCTTTAGTAAGGTCTTGGATCATTTAGAAGGCTTGATCCAAGTCTTCCTACATCCCTATGGGTTGTAGTGCTTGTATTGATTATTGAGGAGGTAGTTGTGAAGCTTGAGGTTGTATAATTAACATTAGCATATAAGGAAAAGGTTGGGTGGCCATCATTTTAGGTGGATTAAACAAGGAAAAATAAATTTAAGTTAGGATTTATGGCATGAATGGGATGAAAGGAGTATGACAGGCTTGTGTTTCTTGGGGTCCCAATGAGGGTCCCTCTAGTATGACAAAGGGAGATGATGAGGTAGCAATCACTAGGGTTAGGTGAATAGAGTGAGGTTGTGTGGCAAATAACATCAATAAGAATAAAAAGGTGGATTGAGGCATGTATTGTTCCTAATGTATGGAAATAATGGAGATAGACTCAAACATGATAAAATGGACATGAGAGGAATTAGACTATGGAACATGTTCCACTGATGAGGTAAGAGACATGGAGTTGGGTGCAATTATTTGCAAAGCCAACCATTAGAAAAGACCTTCAATGAAGGTGTACAACTCCAGTTCAACCTCAAACTCATTAGGCTTTTCTTGATAATTATTTGAGCTAATTTCCTCACATTTGTGCATGAAATTTAGTGAGGGAAATTTGGTCATAAGGAGATGGGATGTATTCTTTCCCATCCCAATGTATGATTTCAAATTGATGCTTAGCATTAGAATCATAGCATGGTATCAAGATCTCATCTTGTATCTTGGCATAGAGGAAGTTGTAGAACTCCTCATTAATGATCATGAAATCTAGGTTTTCATCTTTTTACCTAAGTAATTATCTTCATTCTATGACCATAGGGTCTTTTGGATTATAGACATTGATGTGGACATCAAATAGGCCAAAGTAACATCTCTCCAATGATGGGATATTTCCCTAGAGTTTTAGCATGTTTGGGAGTGTTTTGGACCTATTTTGATGACCTTAGAAGGTTTTGGAGGCTACAGTGACTTGTTTGGAGTTGTCAAAATGTTCTAGGCCTTAAAAAAGCATCTTTTTATTTTAGCCTTATAGAGGAGAAATCCCATTTGTAAGTGAGATGTCCCATCTACAAGAGAGATGTTCCATCTACATTGTAGAAGTCTTTGCTAAGATGTCCCACATGATTTGAAGATGTCTACTCTAATATCTATGCACTCAGGAAAGATGTCTCTTATTTCTAGTAGACATCTCCCACAAATTTTAATAGACATTAAATTGAATGACAAATTACAGGGAAGATGAAGAGACAAGGGAAAAGATATAAATAGACTCCTTGGTCCTTCAATTTGATCAAGAGAGTCAAAAGAGAGTAAATAGAAAGTCTAGAGAAAAAGAAAGAGTCTAGGAAGAGAGAGGTGAGTGAGAAAAGAGTAGAATGAGATAGAGTCTTGGCAAGATGTCTTGATGATTATCCTTTTGAGGTGACTATCCTTAGGAATTGTGCTTCCTTTCATATGTAAATTCTACATTTGAGTAACAATAAAGCTTTCATTTTCCTTTTCTTGTTCAAATTTGCTATTTTGTGACTTTGAGAGAGCTTGGATTGTGAAATCCATGGGAGATCCTCATTAGAAGTGAATCTCATCTTGGCTGAAGGCCATGTATGTGATTTCTAGTAGTAGAATGGTTGATCTATTAAAATACATTCTCATTGGCCTAAATTTGGTTTTAAAAATTTTATAATCAATTAATTAATTAAAAAATCTAGTGAGTGGAATTGTCTATGGTCCAAGAGGGATATGGTTGGAAAGTGTAGTAAACTGCAACTACAAGTGCACTGTAGGTTGTGGTAATAGGGGGAAATACCCTACACTTGAGGAAAATGTAGCAATTTTGTGTTGAAAAGCCTAACTATGTTGGCCTTGCTAGTAGGAGCTATGCTAGAGTGGGGTAGTGGGGTAAGGTTACACCAATTATATTATCCAGTTATAATATGTTGAGGTTCCTCCCTCTTGGCCAAAACAATGTTTGTATTTTTAAAATGTGGATGTAATTTTTTATTTTTTCAATAGCCACATTGATGATATGAGAAGGATCAATCTTGGATTTGTTGAAAAATTTCATAGCAGGGGGATTTGGGTGGCTTTCTTGAAAAATTTCTTAGTAGGGGGGTTTGGGTGGCTTTGCTAAAAAATTTCACATTAGGGTGGTTGTGGTGGTAGGTTTTAGCTAGGAAGAATAGTAGGTTTTGTTAGCATCGATGTTAACTTTAAAAATTCTAGCAACTATTGTGAATTTTCTACTAAAACCCAAATCACTTATAGCTACTACGTTGGGTATAACACCCATGTTGTGGGGTATGACACCCACACTAAAACTATGACATCCATGGTGGCTTTAAAAAAAACCAACTACTATGTAGTTTCTACCAAAATCCAAACCACCTATAACTACAATGTTGGTTATGACACCCACGTTGGGGGTATGACATCCATGCTACCTTTAAAAAATCCAAAAACTACTATGAATTTTTTGCGAAAATCCAAACCACCTATAGCTACTATACTAGGTATCAATGGTAGAAAAAGGCAAAAAAATGGATAGTAATCTTGAACTTGATGAAAAATTTCTTTTGCAAGTCTTGCAAATTCAAAGTTACAAATATTGGCTACAAAAATGGTAGATAAAATTAGGCAAATAACTTGGGTGGAGGCTCTCCTTCTAGCACCAAAAAATTGTAGTGACTAGAAAATTTGGTCACTAGAAAAAAATCGATGATCCCAACCTAGAACACTTTAACCCCTAATCCAAAGGACCTTTAAAAACAAGATCCAAGGTACCCTAGATGATCTTTTCAATTACCCAGAAACTTACAAAATGTAAATGGGGATAATAAAGTAAAAATGCAATGCAAAACTAAAAAATAAATGCATAGAATGAAAAAAAATCTATGCTAAATTGCACAAAAAATAAAACTCTAAACTTTATTAATGATAAAAATAAAGAGAGTTTAGAAATATGTACAAGGGATGCCTAAGGAACTAAAGGGTTCACTTGAGTGGAGGTTTGGAATTAGTTGAAGTTGGTATCTTTGTACACCACCTTCAACTCCACAATCCATATGCTTCACAAGTCCTGAAATTATGAAACCTTTTTGTACTCATTTGATTTGTGATGTTGGTGGTACTAGGGGGTAAGATGTGTGGGGATTTTGGGCTACAAAACAGATCCACACTAAGAATCTTGATGCCCAAGTTGCTTAGAATTGTTGCAAAACCTCACATAATCTTACATATAACAATAGTCACAAGGGCTATGGGTTCCATGTTGAGATTGTTGTAAAAGCCTTGTATTTACGTTGAGTTTTCAAAGCTCTTGAATGCCAAAAAGTGAAACCTTTTCATGGAATTGGAGCTTGGATTTTATAGGTTTAAAGGCCATAATTTTTGCTAAAAATTTCTGTCCTAATTGCTAATATATTCATGTCACATGCAAGTGTTATAGATGTCTAAATCTAACATAGTTTCCATGTATGGTAAGTTTTGATACCCCCATGGAATAAAAACCATTCCAGTTACCAAAAATAGTAAATGGAAATTTCATCCATATTGGCTTCCTTCACCCACACTAGCCTTTAGGAGTAATCCTAGGCTTACAAGAATCACACTGGAGGCATAACATCCATGTTGGGGGTATGACATCCACACTGGGGGTAAGACACTCATGTTGAGGCTGCATGAGTCATGTTGAAGTTGGAATAAGGCTAATGCTACTAGAGCTATGGTGGAGATACTAGGATAACACTAGAGCTACTAGAGCCATGCTAGGAGGCAAGACCAATGTTGAGGTATCGGGAGTTAAGCCCCTTAATGTTGAGCACATGTGATTCCAACATAGCAAAGTTTATAACCCCCCAACCCCAAAAAAACCCATGAAAATGCCAATTTTGGTAGTACAAAAGGCATTTTTGACCCCTCACACACCCACCCACTCCCCCCCTAGTCCAAATATAGGCATGGTATGACCTTTTTCACTTGGGGATTGAGGTTTTAACCACTTATGAGGCATTTTTCAGCCCCTAAAGTTGAAGTATGTGAAATTGCATCTTGTGGATTACAATATTTAAAATTTACAATGAAATTTTAGCCTTGAGTTTCATGGGGTGAAAGTAACAAATTGAAACATGAGGTTTCTTTGTGGTGTTTCAATAATTATCTGGATCTCTTTCTTAGCTCTCAGGGCTAGCATACAATAGTCAAGATCCATGGGAACACCACACATGTTTAATCACAAAAAATCTCATCATAAAATCATTCAACATAGAAAAATATTTAAATTAAAATAAAGGAAATATTTTCCACACTAAAGTTGATATTTCTATCTAGAAATCTTTCCCACAATAAACTCAACATTTTAAACTATTTTCTATTAATGACATTGGGGTTGAAGGAGATATTTCTATACAAGATCACATGTGAACTATTGTGATTTATAAGGTTGAACTTAGGATCTATATCATTTCTCATCAAACTTTATATGTTAAACACAACATGTGACGTTAACCTTGAAATTAGTCTAGCACACAAAAAAAACACTTGAGAAACATCAACTTGTTAGAAAAAAAAATCAAAGGATAACATTGATGTTAAATAAGATCCATAAAGGATACACCAAACAATGTCATGACGCTAAGATTAAATATGTAGAATTTAATCTAGGTGATGCAGTTCTATACTACAATGCTACTCATCTACCACAACACATCAAATTTTAAACATTATGTGTAGGGTCTTATATCATCCATTTCATGTTCAACTCTTGTGCAACGTAAATATATCATTATAAGTAAGAATAAAAGATTATTCTAGTCAACATGTAATAAAGAAAATCATTTAGGGACATTCATATAGCTATAGACTCATTCCAACCTCTACTAGTCCTAAAGCCTATCCCATATTTGTATGTTTATCATGAACATTAGTTTTGATGGAAATATCCATTCTTATTGAAAACCTTGTGAGACCAAGTTACATCTTTCTATTTTACATATTTTTCTAAGTTTTCCTATTTAATTACTATTTTTCTAATTTCTTGTTACATTTCCTTTTTTAGTATTTTCCACTTGTTCTATAGATTTTTTATTTTATTAAGTAATTTTCTTTATGTTTGCAAATGATTTCAATATTTTTGTTAATAAAATTACTACTTATATGTAAGAATTAACTTAGTTGTTGGAATTGTACTTTACACTATTAAATTATTAAAGGAATACTTATGCAAAGTAGTGAGATCACATCATCCACCCCTTCATTTTCATTAACATGAGGTCCTTATCATGGAAATAATATGATCCTTGGTACATCTAACACTAAAATTAATCCATGGTTACCAAACCTTGAAGGAAGGAGGAAGGACTAATAAGGGTTGGGTAAGTGTATAACATTAAGGGGATCTACTAGTTCCTTGGAGTTTAATCCTAGGTCCTAGTGGCATCATGTTGATAAACTACCAGTTATATATTTAATTATTTTTGGAAAAATATTATTTCAACACAACTTTCTCTTTTTACATCATTACAAGAATGTGTAACCCACACCTAAAGGTATTCCTATTACAAGGATAAAAAACTAAATAACTAATTAAATTTTAAAGAAATCATTCTTGGGATACAACTATAAAGACATGTGACCCATGCTTGAAGGTGCTCCTCTACCTAATGAATAAGGCTCATAATATAAAAATCAATGAATAATTAAGTATTTTCAATTACTCTAATTTATCTTTTCCAATATTTTTGTTGTTGGATGATGTTGTTTTCAATGTTGTGGTTAGCTAGCCTCGTGGTGTTGAGCCCAAAATCATGTAATGTGATGTCACTATAAGAAGTATGGACTTGGTCTGGAATCCTAATGGATAGGTATGTTGATAATTTTGATTATACTCTATAGATAGGAGTTGTTGTTCCCATGATAAGATACCTCACATTCTTCTTCTACAATTAATTCTAATTTTATTTAACCTCATTACTATGTCTAGTTATGAATTTAATGGTTTTGTTTAATATATTATAGGATTCTAGCTATGATAGTTGCATGTGTATTTTGGAATAAGGATATGATTTACATTTAATTTCTTAGGTATCCATGGACACCAAGTGAGATGGTTATGAAAGGACATTTAGGTAGAAGCTTTCTTTGAATAAGATCCACTTATAAAACTAACTCTTGAATATCTCATCCACATATCAATCCCACATTCTTTCAAAAATTATAAAGTCATAACTCTACCTTTGTGCATTATTATAGATCCATCTCTTCTTAACTTCATTCAATTTTATGTTGAAAACTCTCCAAAAACACTAATCCTTCACTAATTTTCAAGCTCCAAAACATATTGGATTCATCATTTTGATCCTTTTTTCAGAATCCTTAGTCTCATAACATACCTCATAGTCTTCTTAAGGGTTATAACCTATTATTGAATCCAATTTTAACTTGAAACACTAAAATATCCCTTCAAAAAATCAAATGTAAAAAATTATTTAAACTAGCTTTGTTGACATAGTCAAGTTAGTTGATGCTACTTTTTTGATGTATCAATGTTGATATAGAATAAAACAATTTATATATAGCATGTGACCATTAGCTCATTTTTCATCATGTGGGCTTCATACAAGAGGAGTTTTTACCAATTTTTTGAGTGTTGATAATTCTACAAGTGATAACATATAATCTTGACCATTGCTTGACCTTTTTTAAAAACCTATAAGCTTCCAAAGTTAAGTTCTACATCTAAAGAATAAATAGAGTAAAGTTTGAGTATTTTCTAATGTCTCAGTTTTTAAATACATAACATAACTAATAGTAAGAATAACTAAGATAAACTAATATTAACATAATTTAATTACTCAAACATTTTCAAAACATTAAAATGAAATTATCTAAAGGCTTAAATGTTTAATGTTTTGGAAATTAGTCTAACATCCAATATTAATTAAGAATAAAATTCATTAAAAAATATTTCAAAATCTAATGATTAATCTTGAGGTGATCTTAGATGACACTTATATGTATTTCAGAGACAAGTGATTCATACCAACCAAGAGAGAAGATTTAAAATAAACTAGATGACGATGAAAATGTGAATGTGATAAAGAAAAAGAAAAATAGGAATCTCGTTGAATGGAAACTACAAGAGAGAAGGTTGAAGTCCAACCAATGAGGCAAAGTCACATTATTCAAACTAGGCAATCTATGTAGGAAGAAGTATCTTAACAATATTCAAACATTGAGGTGACTCTCATGGATGCATGCTTGGCTAGAATCTAAGAAAATATGAACTATGGAGTAGTCCTTTCAAAGTCCAACTTTGGACATTTCTTTGAGTTTGCATCCTAAGAAGTGTGTGAGTAATTATAGGCCTCTATTCTTTGATCCATTATCCCCATCAATAAGGAGTGGCATTTGGATGAAAGATATCTATTTTAGAATAATTAATAGAAATATGTAATATTAAAAACTAAGAACATCATAATCTCATATTTTATTAATGCCATTGCACAAGCATTGGAAATTCCAAACATGAGGACTTAAGTTACTAAATTATTAACCAAATTTGTTGTAGAGATTAAGAAAGAATATGTGCAAAGAGAATATGATATATACATGAAGAAATTTTATTTCTTATCCTAGCTTGAAAAGGTATACTCTAAGATTATGATGTGTCACTTTAATCCAATGGTATATTAAAGTAAGATCACATCATTTTTTGCAAGAACTTGCATAATCATTAGTAGAAAGTTTCTTGTCAATCTATCTCAATTAATCTTTTTGGATGTTAAGAAGGGGTTTATAGAAAATAAAATAGGTAGAAAGACATTCCCCTTTCCATGATTGATTAGAAAACCTTGCTAAAGGAAATTACACTTCTTATGCTAATGACATATTAAGAAGAACACCTACAACATTATGGAATGAGATGACAAGGAAGAAGCTAAATCTTAGAATTTAAGTAGAGCTACCATTACCACTAAACATTGGAGCTATGGTGTAGGGCCACCTATTACAATCCCCTTATTCTTTCATATGTTTGTGTTTTGTAGGTTTTAGGCTGTATGGAGATGTCTTGGATAAGGAGATGTATTTCTTATTAACTTTCCACAACAAGACTAAGTCTTCTTCTCTAAATGAATTCAATCCTGCTTGGTTATAAAACCATCTTTTCATTAATGTTGCATTATGCAAGAGCTTATCTCAAGTTTCCTTAATCTCAACTTCCCTCTTTAATAATAAAGCCATCACCACATGTTCTTTGTCTACTCATGGGCTATAATTTTCCACAAACCCAACTTCTCAAGATACAACCAAATTAGTTATTTAACCATTAAACTTGTAATCTAAGTTAAACAATGTAGTTCATATTGCTTTCTTTAATCCAATCCTATCAGTCCATAAAGATAGTTGTAATAGTTCATGCTAATTTCCCATATTTCTATCCATAGAATGCGTAATGTATGATATCATCTTTTTATTAGTGGATTTAGCTAGAGTGTTCCCTTGTAAATAATAGTTGAAAGAGGAATAGAGTAGAATTGATTTCTTTAATGTCCATCTTACAAACTTAGCTGGCTGAAAAGCTACACCATTATCAATTACTAATGATTCTAGCATACTGAATCAATTTACAAGGATTTTTTCAAGAAACTTGATTACATCATAAGATGTTCCTTTTCTTATCACTTTGACTTCTCGACACTTAGTGAAATAATTGGAAGCTATCAAGATAAATCTATGCCTTGCCTTTGATGGAGTGATAGCTCATATAAAATGCAATCCCCATCTTTGAAAAGGCCTCTCTACTATTACTAGTTTAGTGGAGCATTAGCCTTTATAGTCTTTGGCCCATGAATCTAACACATATGGCAAGTTATAATTTTCTCTTTCATATTCTTGTACATCATGGACTAATATCATATCTCAATATATGTTGCATCATGGCCCTAGGAGATACATAATACAAACCCTCATGATCATGAAATTTCTTCAATGTAACTTTTATTTTTTTATCTAGTACACATTCCAATAAAATACCTCTGAAATGCTTTCTATACAAAGCTCTTTGAGTATAGATGTATTTCATGGTTTTGATTATAAAAGCTCTTTCTTTATCTTTAGATAGATTTTTAGGAATTTATTGGCTGATAATAAACCTTAATATATCATCATACCAATTGGTATTTTTAGAGAAAGCTAGTATTTCTTGCTCTAATTATTTTGTTATCATCCTAGGTAGTCCCATATTCTTTATTGTTTTGTAGGTTTCTAAAGTGAAACTGGATTGTTGAAGCTTGATTATCCAATTAACCCTGTTTAATACAATTTAATTTTGAGATATGAATTGCCTTATGGCTAGCTCTATGGTCATGATGTGAACTAAGGTTTTTTCAAATAGTATTTAAAATGTTCCAAAGCTTTGATAATAGCAAATGCTTGGTTTTCTAATTCTGAGTAATTTCTTTTAACATCTTTTAACTAATAACCAGAAAATTTAATTTGCTTTTCTTCTTTTCCATCCTTTTGTGTTAACATTACAACAAATGAGTCTTTTGAAGAGAAAATATATAACTAGAAATATTCTTTTAATTTCAACTTTACTAGATATGGAGCTTCTAAAATGGCTTCCTTAATTTGATTCAGAGCTTCAAGAAACTCTTTACATTTTCTTACTTCAATATCCTTCTTCAACATACATGAAAGAGGCTTTTCTTTTAGTAAATTCAAGAATAAATTTCTTGATAAAATTTATCTTTTCAAAAAATAGTCTTAATTATTTTTTATTTATGGGGTGTTCTATATCTTGAATGGCTTTAATTCTAGCTTGGTCAATAACTATTCCTTCCTAACAAATTATATGTCTAAGTAAATTACTTGATTTTACTCCAAAGATACACTTTTTAGGATTCAAAGAAATACCAAACTCTTGACATCTATTAAATATTTATTATAAGTGTGAGATATATTTGAGCTTGTATTTTGAATAAATTGTAATTTCATCTAAGTAAATGGTAATAAAATCCCCTATAAGGCCTTTTCAAAGCAATATCCATAGCTCTTTGAAAAGTAGCCCCTACATTTGATAAGCCAAATGGCATTCTTTTGTATGCAAATATTTAAACATTGTCTTGAATTTGTCACCCTTATCTACTATAATCTAATTATAGCCCAAAAATCCATCTAAAAATTAGTATAGTTAACATTGTGATACCTTTATCAGCATTTTGTTGATCCTTTGAAGAGGATATCTATCTTTGATTAAATTTTTATTTAGATTCATGAAATTAACATAGAGCCTTATATCTCCATTTTTTTCTAATTGACACTAAATTAGGTATCTAGGCTAAATATATAACTAGATATGTTATGCCAACTCTTAAAAATTTCTTGATTTTAGCTTCCATTATTGGCTTAAAAATTGGATTAAAATTACTTAGCTTTTGTTTGACTATTGATGAGACGCGACATGCACTGGGCCGCGATATCGCGTCTTTCCCTACGATATCGTGTATGCGATATCGCGTCCCACTGCCATATCTATAAATAAGAGGTGGCACTTCCTTCATTTCCCAATCCTGGCTAGAAGTAGCGAAGCTTTGGCAGATTGATCACTCCATAGTTAGAATTTTTCCCATGTGCCCGCAGTAGGAGTCCTAGAGTGAACGGCTCTTTATTCGAGCAACTTGTAAACCTGAACCCAAGTTGTGTACGGCAATAAAGATGAACTTGATTGGATAAACCTTGCAGCACGTGGTTTCATTT
>MNCI01033474.1:1972241-2045044 GCA_015680685.1 Gnetum montanum
AGGGGTACCTCGCCACTCATCAACTATCTTACAACCCTTTTTAAAGGGGATTTTATGAGTCATAATATTAGGATCAAAAGTTCTTAAATGATCATATGACCATGCAAAATTGTCTCAATTCTCTCTAAGAACTTGTATTAATTCCCCTTTTATATTTGATTGAAGGTTTCTCCAATGTTGAGAAGCTTTGGAGTATTTTTATAGCCTACATTAACTATTATATAAGTTTGATCTTCACAATTTTGAATGTATAACCCTTTCAATAGCTTCTATTTAAATTCTTCTTTCATCTATAGCACCTTCTGAAGTATCCTTTGTCCTTCAGATCTTAAATTATCCTTTTCAAAAATCTAACCTATAAATTCTCCTATGTTATTGAAGAATCAAAGTATTTATCAATCATCTTCAAATACTTAATAACACTCTTCATTATTAGGAATTCTTGAATTTGATTCTAACTCAATTACCATTTTATGGATTTTAGCTACTCTTGATAACTCTTGAGTTAAAGCTACTATTGTAAACTCATCAGCCTTCTGATTCTTTTCCCCTGGGATGTTTTCAATTTTATACTCTATAAAATTTTTGAGTAATCTTATTGCTATTTGTTTGTAAGTCTTAAGGAATCAGCTCTTAACACTATACTTCCCTTTAATTTGATCACATATAAATTTTGAGTCACCTTTAATCACTAATTTGGTAATTCCTTTTTCATGTGTCATTCTTAGGCCTATACATAAATCTTCATACTTATATCTATTATTGGTACAAGAAAATTTCAATCATATAGCTTTTTGATCTACTTGATCTTCTAGGCTAATTAGGATAATACCAATTCCTGATCCCCTTGAATTATAAAGTTTATTAGAATATAATTGCTAGGATTATTCTATTTGATCATCATAATGCATAACCTATATTTTTTTGTTCAACTCTTTTGTTTTTTCCATCTAACATCATATTCTTTATCATTACTGGCTCACTATCTGATTTGGTTTACCTTTCCATGGCAACCGCATGTGTGAGTAATTGGTAGCTATATATCCAAAAAAAAAATTTAGCTCTAACTTCTACTTAATAACAAGCTAGTGGAATCAGGGATGTTGACTGCTTGAATAGTGACTCCAATTTTGATCCCTGGACTTGAGGCTAACTGAAGTAACATGTTTGGTAATTAACCTATCATCTTGACCTTGCTTTTGTTAACTTGGATGATTTTCGTATCTAATTGTTCAAGTTTTAATCCTAGTTACTTACATATTGTGATAGGTATTAATGTAGAAGTAGCTCTTGAATTGACTAAAATATTATGCAGATATCTAACCTTCAACTTAGGAGTTAATAGGAAACTAGGAGCATTTCTATCAACCAAAACCTATCTTTTATTAGTAGATTTATTGTTATGTATGTAGTTGATGGTGATGTCATCTACTTTATTCTTGTTTTTAATTTCTTCTAAAATTCTTTTGGAGTGTCCTTCCATTTCAAGTAGATGATACAAGCTAATATTAGCTTAATATTTTTTTAATTTTATATTATGCCATATTTTTCTTTGCCACAAAATCCTAGCTTTCTAAACATTTTTGGGAGAGGATCCTAGTGATCCTTTTCATTAGGCTAAGATTTTTTTTCTTTGAATTTTTTCCCTTTAAAAACCTTACATTTTACAATAGGCTCAGCTATTTATTTGGTAGTCTATATATGGTAAGTTTCTCTTTTGTACTTCTAAGCTTATATCTAGGCTCCTCATTATTATTGAACTCATTGCTAGAAGAGTATCCCAACTAGATGACCTTTCTTTGTAATGTACTTCTAGGTATGTAAACTCTTTAAACTCCTCTTCAAATTCTATTAGGTTGGAATCAACTAAAGCTTCATTCAAATTAGTTTCTTCAAATTCTACTTGAATATCTAATTTTCTAAATTTTCTATCTTCCTTAATTTTTACTTTTAACATAGCCTTTTATAACTTGATAATTTTATTCAATATTTCTTTCAAGATTCTATCTTTATCAAATTCTTCATTTCAAAATTCTATAGAGCCAATTCTCAAAGGTAACATCTAGGGTTTAATTAAACCTTAAAGTGGAATTATTTCTTTTTTATGCTATTTTACAAAAAATGAGTATTTTTAGGGATTAAACTTAATTATCTTTCTAATTCTATGGCCTCACTATAAAGGTCTACTAAAGTATTGATATTTGGAATCTTTTGTAGCCAAATTAAGATTGTAGGATCTATAACATTTAGATAGGTATATGTTAAAACTTTGTTGTTAGGGAAAAACTAGTTTTTTGTAGAAACCTAATATTAAACTCTCTTACTGATTCCTTGTTTCCACACTTCATTTGAACTAGACCATTATATAATTTATGTTGTTCAATTTGATTGCCAAACTATGCTATGAACATGGATTCTGTGGATCACTGAACTTAGAAGGGGGGCCAATCAATAAGTTCCCCAAATTGAAATTCTTTGAACAAAGCACACACATGAAATTTAATGTGGTTTCCCAACTTGGATAGTCCACACTCAGACGGTAGATTACAAGCACACCTCCAAACTTTGTTTCTCTCAAATGTGGTTTGAAGGGTCCACACCCTATACAATCTTCAAGCACCACTCTAGAGTGTTGTGATGCTACACCAACCACTCAACCTTATAAGGTTACATCAGGCTTGAAATGTGGTTTTTGGGCTTTCACAAGCTTTACAATCTTGAGCTCCACTTAGGACTTTTGTGTTGCAACACCAACCACTCAATCTTGTAGGATCCCAACAAGCTCAATCAAGATGGCTTCCTGCAAGAAGCACATCAACCTTATAGAGTAACAAGGGAGAACAAAAATTACAAGGAATGAATGCAACTTAGTTTGCTAATCCTTGTACTTTGAGATACAACACACTTTACAATGGAAAAATGATAATACAATGAAGAGAAAAAATGATTACAATGATTAGACAATGATTGTACATAAGATTACACATATCCCAATGCATATGATGTCTTCTTAATGCTACGATGTTTTCAAATCCATCTTGGAACTTGTGCCATGCTAGCTAATGATCATAGAAGACATCTTTATGCTTGAGACATTTTTCTATATTTGCCCTCTATTTTAAGAAGACATCTTTGTATGGAAAAGATGTCTTTCTAAAATCTCCATTTGTGGAAGATTGATGTTACATCCCACCTAGAGTTAGTAGTTATGGTCATACACTTATGATTTAGACATTAAATGTGGAGTCTCGGTGAGTTTTCAAGGACAATTTAATGTATTTTATATGTTATGAGAATTCATTTTTTTGTTATGATTATGATGTATTTACATGCTTAGCTAATGTGAATATGTACACTAGCCTTGTGTGATGTGTTAGATAGGTGATGTTGCTAGCAAAGCTATGGGATTAGGGTACAAGAGCACCGATCCAGTATGTTTTTATGCTTTATGTGTGATTTTGGTAGGTAGGAATTTGTACTATAGCACTATGTTGTATGATGTTCAAGTGTTTTTTAGCATGGGAATGTGTAATGTGTGTGATAAGGATCTCATAGGTTTTGATAGCTTTTGGTTTGGAATCTTGGTGTGTCTGTTATGCAAGTTTAGAGTTTATGGTATTCGGGACATAGACAAAAATAAAACTAACTTATGAAAATATCATTAAAAAATAATAAATAATTTAAGTTAAAAAATAACAAAGGCAAAAAGTGAAACTCATGTAGCACATGATACATCCAGTAAACCCAAACAAAGGTTGAATGTATATTATGTTTATTCTTTTTCCTTTAGTATTTCCACCACCACAGGTGACACCACCATTTTTTTTGTTGTCGCCACAAGTAATGTGGCATAAATTTTATTTTTTGTTCATATTTTAAGATAAAGAGACCACTACCCATTACCATGCTTAGGTTTTTGTTTGTTTTCTTATGTTTTCTATATTTTAGAAATAGAAAATGCATAGGAGTCTATTTTCTACTATTTTTCTTCTTGTTCTCTTCATTTTCTAGATTTTGAGCCCTATGGACACTTTTTGCTTGTTCTGCATTTGGATTTTGGATTTTTGCAATCATATTTATGTAGGTGTATAACTTGTTGCAAGCAAAAAAAGTCCTACTAAATTTTTGAGGATTTTCTCCTTGTTTAAGCCTTTCAACCCCAACAATTTGAATTGGTGGGTGGTCTTTGCTTTTCACTATATTTTTGTGTTGTATTGGTGTATATGATTATGTCATGTGGGCATGTGGGATGGATAGCTCAAGGATTGAACTTGGATGTGATATTTTTTTCCCAAATTTATCCAATTTTGGTTATGGATTATGGATGAATATATATACGCAGTGTATGAGATGATGTAGACTTGTTGACTGTGATATGTGATGTTGATGAACCTCATATGATATGCTATTTATGGGGCCTATTAGGGTGTGAGCATTCTTGGGTGTTCCAAATATTATTTTATTAACCAAACTTTGAATGCGCATAACTTTGCTTCTAGGAGTTTGTTTTAGGTAAAATTAGTGTCGTTGGAATCATTTTGGGAAGTACTTTCTAATCATGGGATCATATTTCTCTTTGGTCATATTTCATTTTAGAGCTTATTCTAGTGATCATTTGTATGGAGGTTCCTATCTTTTGAGGAATAGTGTATTGTTTGTCATACCGAGGTCTTCCTGTTGTTCTATTGCATCATGATATTATTTTCACGGCATGACTACAACTATTAGGGATGGATCCATGTGGTTTTTTCCTTGTGTGTGTTATGCTTATGACATGTATTGGCTTAAGCTAGCCAGACTACATATATGTTTTCATGATGATGCTTCTGATGGTCGTTGCTGGGTGGTGCTAGCATGAGGGTGTGGAGTGGTTGGTGATGAGGTACCCTAGAGGTAGTATGGATTGACCCCCCACTATGATGCATCAATGAGGCTCCTATTGCAGGCATCATCTTGATAGTGGAAGACCATAGGTGTGTTCATCCCTATGGTTGGTCTATGGCATAGGTGTATTCATCCCTATCACCAATTCTCCAGAAGACTATGTATGTGATAGTATTGGTTTGTAAGTCATATTGTTGAGTATAGGTGCTCTGTCTGGATTATGATTGTGTGGATCATGGACTATTTCTGCTATATCATGGACATGATAGATGATGTCAAATCATGGCTTTGTCTATGCTTGTATGATCATATGTCAACTTTATGAGTGATATGGTGTATGTTGTTTTGAGCATGCATGAGACTAACAGTGTTGCAGGTTGCCTTGTACCCCCACTCCTCTCCTCTAGTGTAGCACTTGTTGACCATCTAGTAGGGGAAGTGTAAAGGCTTCCCACTCACTTGTGTACTAACTTTGTTTTATTACAAGTGAAAGGCATAAGAGCCTAGATGAGCACGAAGAGGAAGGATAGAGGAGGGGAAAAGCTTTTATGCTTGGTTGATGTATATTTTCATGTACAGTAGTGTGGACTAGATACCCTTGTATGGAACTCTCTATACTCTTCTTTATATGATGATGATGAGGTTATGTGTTTTTTTGTATTTTTGCAAAGTAGTGTATAGTTTGCTTTATGTAGAGACATGCATTTATTTAAGGTGATATATATATGTTTGATTTTTGATATGGTAGGAAAGTTCTATACCCTTTGAATTTTCTTATTATCATGTATCCTACACATTATTGGTTTTAGTTATCATGCTTCCATGCTAAGATTTCTTGATCCTAGGCATCACCTTGCCCTTGCTAGGGCAGGATGTTACTTTGTGGTATCAGAGCTAGTTTACAACAATGTTGTATGATGGTGAGGGTACTCACTCATTTTTGTAATTTCAAGTTATAGAGATGTATAGAAGATGTGGTCATGGTTCTGGTGGGGCTCGTAGACCAAAAGGGCCTAATGATGAATAGGAGAAACCTCCTCAAACATCTAGTATTGGTCCTGCAAATAGGCAACCAGAGCTTATACAACAATTGTTACAAATCCTATAGTCGCATGTTGCAGCTAATGATGCTCTTACTCTTGTCCCATGATCAGGAAAGTGGAAAGTGGTAGAGGTAGTGGAGGCTTAGGAGAATCAAATAGGCAACCTATCAATAGGGAACTGGTGGAACAATTTTGGAAATTAGGACCTCCAAAATTTGATGGCACTGAGGATCCCATTATGGCTAAAAAATGGTTGGAGGAATTGTGGAAGGCTTTTGATTTGATGGGTTGTTGATCAATGCAATATACTCACTTAGCAATTTATTAATTACTTGGTACTACTCAACATTGGTGGATGATTGAAGAGCAAGCCAAGGGATGGACTAGTCAAGGGGTGGCATGGGATGATTTTCTACCATCTTTCAAAGGTTATATTTCTACCAAATATGCACAGGCCAAGGAGGATTAATTCTACTATTTTTATTAAGTTAGTTGGTTTATGACAGAGTATGATGCTCGTTTCTCTAAGCTAAGTAGTTATGTATCCTAGATGTAGACCAATGCTCGGGCATGGGCAAATAGGTTTGTTTGAGGCTTAAGACCATCTTTGAAGGACCACCTATTACCTCTTAGATTGACTTCCTATGATGAAGCTAGAGAAATATCCATGGATTTAGAGAGCAATTAGTGCGAGGATACAACACGTAGAGAGAGGTGATAGGGGTAGAAGAGAGGATCGACATCTAGAGAGAGGCCTAGCCCCTCTAAGAAAGCTTGTGGCCATGGAGGAGAGCATCCAACATCCACTCATGGTCCTACTATTGGAGCTGGTCATAGAGCTATTGTTTGTTATAGATGTGGGCAACTTGATCATCTATAGAGGTATTTCTAGAATTTTTTTGCATGTGGGAAGCCAAGCCATCAGCTTTGAGAGTGTCCAAAGTAGGTAGGAAGTAGTGAAGGAGGTAGGGATTGAGGACAATGACCTCCAGTTCATGGTAGACAAGGAGAACTAGTCACTCAACACAAAGGAGGGGACCAGAGGACTCTAGGATGGGTGTATGCCTTAATAGACTAGCCTTTGGATGTGTAGCCAAAAACAGTGATGGAGATAGGAGGTATGATTTTGTACTTTGCTATGTTAATGTTATTTGATCCTAGTGCTAGACATTATTTCATAGATTGTATGGTTGCACATCATGTAGCTTTTGTTTGTCATTCTCTTTCTCCTAGGTTAATAGTATCTTCTACCAAGGGTCATGAAACTCAACTTGATCAAGTGTGTAGGAATGTGCTAGTAGAATTGGAAGGTGTGTAATGGGTTATTGATTTACATGTTATGGATTTTGGGGTGCACAATGTAATTTTTGGGATGGATTGGTTGTTGCAATTCAATGCTATTTTGGATTGTTGACAAAAGCTCCTATGCTTATAATTAGTTGATGGTGCTCTGATTGAGGCACAAACTCATCCAAGGACTATGCACCTAGATTTAGTCTCCTCTCATATGTACCATAGAATGCTTCAAAAGGGTCATGCATGGTTTGTGGCTATAATCTATAAAATAGATATGGTGGAGATATATCAAATTCCTATGGTTCATGAATTCCCTAATGTATTCCAGTCTGAATTACTAGGTTTTCCACCTAGGTGAGAGATTAAGTTTGAGATCAAACTTAAACCTAGTACAAAGCCTATTTCCAAGGCTCCACATAAGATGCCTCCCATAGAGCTAGTAGAGCTAAATATTTAGCTACAAGAATTCCTAGATAAAGACCTTATTCACCCTAGTGTATCACCATGGGGTGTACTAGTGCTATTGGTTAAAAAAAAGGATGGGGGTTTGTGATTATGCATAGATTACATGTAGTTAAATCAAGTGAATATGAAAAATAGATATCCTCTACCACCCATTAATGACTTGTTGGATCAACTTTGGGGAGCTCATGTCTTCTCAAAGATTGATCTCAAGTGTAGGTATCATCAAGTGTGGGTTCGTGAGTAGGATGTGTTGAAGATAGCATTCAGAACATAGTATGACCACTATGAGTTTTTGGTGCTACCCTTTGGGTTGACAAATGCACCAGCAATTTTCATGCACCTCATGAATAGTGTGATGTGTCCATTCCTAGATCAGTTTGTGATTGTGTCCATTGATGATATCTTAGTATATTCTCCTAATGAGTGATTGCATGTAGAGCACTTGTAGATAGTTTTACAAACTCTAAGGGAGTACCAACTGTATGCTCAACTATCCAAGTGTTCATTTTGGCAATCAGAGATTCAATTCTTAGGACATGTCATGTCAAGAGCTAGTATCTCTGTGGATCCTACAAAGATTGTAGTTGTTCATGATTGGCCTAGGCCACAATCAGTAGTGGAGTTATGAAGCTTCTTGGGATTAGCAAGATATTACCAAAGGTTTGTAGAACATTTCTCTTGCATAGCATCTCCTTTGACTCAATTGTCAAGCTGCATTTGAGGAGTTGAAACATAGATTGGTGAATGCTCCTATGCTAATATCTCCTACACTAGGACATCCATATGATGTTAGTACTAATTCTTCAAGGGATGGATTTGGCAATGTGTTGATGTAGGATGAGTAGGTTGTGGCTTATGCATCTTATCAATTAAGGCCACATGAAACTAGATATCCCATGCATGATCTAGAATTGGGTGTTGTGTTCTTTGCCTTGAAGATTTGGTGGAATTATCTATATGGAGAGTAGGTGAGTATTTGGACTGACCATAAGAGCCTCAAATATCTTATGAGTTAGCCACAATTAAACCTGCAACAATGTAGATGGGTGGAGTTGCTTGTTGATTTCAATTTCACTATTAAATATAGGCATGGCAAGACTAACAAAGTAGCATATGCATTGAGTAGGGTGGTGAGTAATCTAAATAACTTAACAATCCAATTATATTTTCAAGAGTAGATATGAGAGCAACAACGACATGATCCTTGGTGTCAAGCATTGAGGCAACAACTTACCTCTGATGGACTATTCTCTATGGATAGTCATGTTGTTACATGGCCACTAGATACATGATGTCTTTCATGTATCTATGCTATGACATTATGTGCTTGATAAACAACATGTGATTAGCCATTCAGGAATACAACTATAGTCAAATGTTAGTTATGTTGAACAACCAATAAAGATTGTTAATCGTATGGTGTGATAGCTCTGTAGTAAAGTTGCTCCTATGGTTAAAATCTTATGGAGTAGTCACAAAGCTTTGAAGCTACTTGGGAGGTGGATATTGAGATTCATGCAGTCCATCCTAGAATCTGCCAAGAGGAAGATTCTCAAGGAGGGGAGAGTGTTACACCCCCACCAAGATCTAGTAGGTATGGTGATATGCTTATGATTTAGACATTACATGTGGAGTCTTGGTGGGTTTTCGAGGATGAGTTAATGTATTTTATATGTTATGGGGTTTCATTATTTTGTTATGATTATGATGTCTTTAAATGCTTAACTAATGTGATCATGTACACTAGCCTTGTGTGATGTGTTAGATAGGTGATGTTGCTAGTAGGGGTGTGGGATTGGGGTACAAGAGCACCGATCTGGTATGTTTTTATGTTTTATATGTGATTTTGGTAGGTAGGAATTTGTACTATAGCACTATGTTGCATGATGTTTAGGTGTGGTTTAGCATGTGAATGTGTAGCATGTGTGATAAGGATCTCATAGGTTCAGACAGATTTTGATTTAGTGTGTCTATTACATATGTTTAAAGTTTATCGTATTAGGGGTGAAGACAAAAATAAAACTAACTTATGAAAATATCATTTAAAAATATAATAAATAATTTGAGTTAAAAAATAACCAAGGTACAAAGTAAAACTCACATAGCACATGACATGCCCAATAAACCCAAACAAAGGTTGAATGTATATTATGTTTATTTTTTTTCCTTTAGCATTTCCACTACCATGGGTGACACCACTACCCACTTCCATGCTCATGTTTTTGTTTGTTTTCTTCTGTTGTCTCCATTTCAAAAACAAAAAATGCACAAGAGTCTATTTTCTATTGTTTTTCTTTTTGTTCTCTTATTTTTCTAGATTCTGAGCCTTGTGGACCCTTTTTGTTTATTCTAAAATTGGATTTTGGATTTTTTTTGGTCATATATACATAGGCATAGAACTTGTTGGGAGCAAAACAAAGTCCTACTGAATTTTTGAGGATTTTCTTCTTATTTTAGCCTTTCAACCCTAACAATTTGAATTGGCGGGCTATCTTTGCCTTTTTCCTATATTTTTAAGCTAGATTAGTGTATATGATTATGTGATGTGGGCATGTGATATGGATAGCTCAAGGAGTGATCTTAGATGTGTTATTTTGTTTTTCCCAAAATTGTCATATTTTGGTTATGAATTGTGGATGAATATATATATGTAGTGTATGAGATGATGTGGACTTGTGGAGTATGATATGTGGTGTTGATGAGCCTTGTATGATATGCTATTTGTGGGGCCTATTGGCATGTGAGCATTCCTGGGCATTCCAAACATTATTTAAATATCATTTTATTAACCAAACTTTGAATGTGCATAACTTTGCTTCTAGGAGTTTGATTTAGGTAAAATTAGTATTGTTGGGATCATTTTGGGAATTACTTTCTAATCATGAAATTAGTTTTCTCTTTGGGCATATTTACTTTTGAAGGTTATTCTAGTGGTTATTTTTATGAAGGTCAGTGTCTTTTGAGGAATAGGGTATTGTTTGTCATACCAAGGTCTTCCTATTGTTCTATTGCATCATGGTATTATTTTCATGGCATGATTGTAATTGTTAGGGATGGATTTGTATGGTTGTTTGGTTGGGTGTGTTATGCTTATGACATGTGTTGGCTTAAGCTAGCTAGATTGTGTTTATGTTTTTGTGAAGACACTTGTGACAATTCTTGGTGGATGGTGCTAGCATGAGGGTATGGACCGGTTGGTGATGAGGCACCCTGGAGGTAGCATGGATTGACCCTCACTGTGATGCATTAGTTAGGCTCCTATCTCAGGCCTCATTTTGAGAGTGGGAGAGCGTAGGTGTGTTCATCCCTACAACTAGTTTGTGGCATAGCTTTGTTCATCCCTATCACCAGTCCTCCAGAAGGCTAGTGGTTGTGGGTCATAGATTGAAAAACCCTAACACCAATTGGATAAATAAAATACCTATAGGAAATGGCTATTATGAGTACTCATGGCAACATTCACATGCTACACTAAGCATAGATATGCTAGTAACCATGTGGGCTATGTATGTAATAGTATTGATTTGTAAGCCATATCATTGAGTCTAGGTGTTCTGTTTGGATTTTGATTATGTGGATCATGGACTATTTTTGTATATCATGGGCATGATAGATGATTTCAAACCATGGATTTTTCTATGCTTGTATGATCATATGTTAGCTTTATGATTGATATGGTATGTGTTGTTTTGAGCATGCATGAGACTAACAGTGTTGCAGGTTGCCTTGTACCCCACTCCTCTCCTCTAGTGTAGCACTTGTCAACCATATAGTAGGGGAAGTGTAGAGGCTTCCAACTCACTTGTGTATTGACTTTATTTCATTACAGGTGAAAGGAACAAGAGCCTAGACGAGCACAAAGAGGAAGGGTAGAGAAGGGGAAAATATTCTATGCTTGGTTGATCTCTATTTTCATGTTGATGTATATTTTCATGTATAGTAGTGTGGACTAGATACCCTTGTATGGAACTCCTTATACTTTTCTTTATATGATGATGAGGTTATGTGCTTTTTTGTATTTTCACATAGCAGTGTATAGTTTGCTTTATGTAGAGACATGCATTTATCTAAGGTGGTATATATATATATATATATGTTTGGTTTTTGGTATGGTAGGAAAGTTCTATTCCTTTGACTTTTCTTATTAGCATGTATCTTGTGCATTATTGGTTTTAGTTATCATGCTTCCATGCTAAGATTTCTTGATCCTAAGCATCACCTTGCCCTCGCTAGGGCAAGGTGTTATAATGTCTTTGTCTAGTGAAAGAGGTCTTTTTGAAGTTGTCCTACATTTGATGAAGACGTCTTTGCCTAGTGGAGATGTCTTTGCCTGATAAAAGACATATGTAGTTTCTTAGAGACATATTTGTCCATGCATCTTTCAATTTTTCCAAGATGTCTATTGTTTCTTAAAGATGTCTTTCTTCTCCTTCCTTCGCATGATGAATACTTCATTCCTTGTTTATAATCTTGCATTTCCACATGCATCAATGATGACAACTTTACTTCTCCATGTTCTTTGTATTCTCTTCCTTTGATCTTTCCTTTTATGGATGAGACCTTAAGACCTTGTGAATGACTTTCTCCTTTTGTATACATCAATGCATTCCTTGTCATCTCATCTTGGTCCTACAACCACACAACCTTTGTCTACATTTTTAATGTTTTGACATACCAAGAGGTCCACAATCTCCTCCTTTTTGGTGACATTCAAAGCTTAGGAAAATGGATTAGTGATCATACAAATATAACCATACTACTCTCCCAATTTTTCAATAGCAACAAAAAGGATAAAGAAAATAAACCAATTAAAGAGTATGCATAATGTTATAATCCAAAAAAGCATTTAGCTAAGCAATAGGATCAATTAAAGAACACACATTTTTCAGCACATAGTTCCAAGATGAGTTGCCCTAAATTTGTCAAGAGCTAATACAAGCCTTCCAATTGATATTCAAACTTAAAGCTTGAAGTGAAATATAAGCCTTAAAGATCAAGTAACCTATCTCTAAATCAATAAGTCATTAGTAGTTTATAGTGCATGGCTCTTTTAATGTTCAAATATTCTCTATCCTTTTAAAAACATTAGCAAAATATTAGGGCATATCTTATATGATAAGAATAATATAGTAATACACCTTCATAATGTGAAACTAGTAATTCCATATTTTAAATTCTTGAGCTAGGAAGTGCATCTCAAGGAAAACTACCTAAAGGATATTTCAATCAAAATGATGGATACTTTCCCATAATTAGAATGATCATATTCTTGCTCATATTTTTGTAAGGAATAATATCACTATTTTCATTCTTTCATAAAAATATAGGTACTTCTTATTTAAGCTTATGCTTGAATATCAAATCGGTGGGCTGATGATACATTAAGACCTACTCTTATCAATTCAAAATAAGGATCTACAACTAACCCAAAAAGGACCAACAACACATAATTTGGTGCTAAAGACCAAATATAGATAAAGTAGTGAAATAATTATCTCATTAGAACTTGTATCTTTATATTCAACTAGAAATTTGGAAAACATCAACACAAGGATATGGAAACCATGAGAAAAACATGCATATTTTTCTTTTTCTACAAGAAAATGCCACAAAAAAAAACCATTTTTAAAAAACAAAATGATAATCATGACAAAGGATATTAGAAACACAAATTCAAGACTTAGACATCCACTTAAAAGAATACTTGGGTTCATTTTGGAATATTTTGTTGTTTCAATGTCCCTTGGTTAAAGTCTTTAAAGACTTCCCCTACATTGGTGATCTCCAAGATGGTGATGGATAATGCGAAATAAGCTCCCCCTACACATATGTTGCTTATCTTGGGCTATTAATCTACAAATGTTGTAAATCATAAAAAACACTACAATTCTAGGTCAACATTAAGCTCAAATGTGGAGACTAAGGTCTTCAATTAGTAATATTGATAGGATTTTTCAAAGGCTTGTATTATCTCATAAATAGCAAAAATATCCCAAATACCATGAGCTTAGAAGTAGATCATTACAATAAGTTCATATTAACAAGATTGAAAACATGAAAAAATCGATAAGATAATGATCCAAAGGAAATTAAAAGAAGTGCTACACACATATTCATAGATCCAATTATATCAAGCTTAAAAATAAATGTAAAGGATTATCTAAATAATTATTTCATCACTTTTCAACATATGAATAATTTTGGACTTCAAATACCATTCTTATTCACTAGCAAGCAAAGAGATGGAAGCTTACCTTGACTTACATTGCTTGCAGGGAGTTTGAGATGAGGTCCCCTATCATAAAGTACCTCCTCATCCTTCAGTTCTCTTTCATTAGATCATATATGTGATGTCTCTATTTGTTCATGTTCTTTGTGATAAAACCTTTGATTACTTATTACATCATTTTTAATTCTTCACTTCTCTTCATTCTCACTTATTGATACTTGCATAGTTTCCTTACCAAAGCCTTTTTGACAATACCAATCATTAATCTTGTTTTGATCATCATAAGTATAGTTAGGAGTTTTCTTACAACTACAATTTTTACAAACAAATAAAGTATTATCCTTATGATAAAAATTATCAAATATATCTATGCTTGAGCTTGAATTTTCACATATGGCTTCCTCTAAATTCTTTGGCTATTTTTTAGGAGTCTCCTCTTCTTAAACCTTGCTACAATCCTTATTAAAAGAGGTTAGCTGTTGAATCCCAGCTTTTATGTCTAAGATCTCTTCTTTCACTTTAGCATAAATAGAATCCAACTTAAAGATTACAAATTTCTTTGTCTTCCTAATCAAACAATGTAAAAAAAATTTCTTCTTTAAATTCACTATACCTTTTGTCATACTTACCATCTTGTTTAGCCACAAGTGAGGAAATTTCATCTGTAACTACCATGCATATGAGGTGTGAAGTTTTGGAAGAACTGCATGCTTCCTCACTTTGCTCACCATCATCCCAACTTGTATAAAAGTTCATCATTTTTTTCCTCATTATTGGATCTATTCTTTGGCTATATCTTGATATCACTAAGATCACTAGGAAATTTGGAGGCCATATTGTGTCTTCCTTCACAAACCCAACATTCTAAGGAATGAAAATCTAAGTTAGAATTTAAAAAATTTCTATCTCTTTCTCTACCTTTAATTATATTGGGTCTTTGTTGTGATGTCCTCTTGTTTCTTCTTGTTAGCAATCCTTGCAATGTCCTTGAGAGAAGGGAAATCTCATCTTCACTACCCTCATCATGTTCATTAAACTCCTTCTCCTTAGAGATAGTCTTTAGAGAAATAGGTCTTTCTTATATTTCTCCTTCTCTTATGAGATTCATTTCATAAGCAATGAAAGCACTTTGAAGCGTTTCAAATTTTAAGGTTAAGAAATTTCTGATCTCCTCCATAGCTGCGACCTTTGGTCTAAACTCCAGTTGTAGAGTTTTGATCATTTTGATTATGACATCACTTTTAGGGAAATCTTTACCTATTCCTCTTATAGCTACAACAAGATCATTAGCTCTAGAGAAATAATCTTTTATTTTTTTACTTTCTCTCATTTTGAATTTATCATATTCACTTTGTAAAACTAACAATTTCAATTACTTAACAATAGATGTTCCTTCATAAGTAGCTTCTAAAGTCTACCAAATTTCTTTGTCTATTTTACATCCTGATACTCTATTAAATTCAAATTTATTCAATGCATAATATAAACAATTTTTTTACTTTTGAATCAAACATGAACTTATTTTTTTTCTCTTGTAACCATTTGTTGTGAGGCTTGACAATGCCAATGAAGTTATCAACAAGCAAAGTGTAGCCTTCAAGGATTGACTCTTGTACTTCAAACTCCATGGATTCAAAGAACCCTTGCATTCTAGCTTTCCAATAGGTGAAGTCAAATTTATTGAACATAGGTGGCTTTGTGTAAGATGTTTCCTTCATTTTTCACTCTTGAAGTTGATGATGACAAAGGAGAGTACCAAGCTCTGATACCACTTGTGGATCATTAAACTTAGAAGAGGGGAATTCATAAGTTCCTAAAATTGAAATTCTTTGAACAAAGCACATACACCCAATTTAACGTGGTTCCCCAACTCGAGTAGTTCACACTCAAAGGGTAGATTGCAAGAACACCTCTAGACTTTGTTGTTCTCAAATGTAGTTTGAAGGGTCCACACCCTGTACAATCTTTAAACCCCACTCTATAGTGTTGTGATGTTGCACCAAACACTCAATCCCATAGGTCCTATCAAGCTTGGAATGTGATTTCTAGGCTTCCACAACCTTTACAATATTGAGCTCCACTTAGAAGTGATATGCCACAACAGGAACCACTCAATCCTGTAGGATCCCAACAAGCTTAATCCAAATGCCTTCCTATAAGAAGCACATCAACCCTATAGGGCAACAAGGGAGAACAACAATTACTAGTTATGAATGCAACTTAGTTTGTTGATCCTTGTACTTTGAGGTACAACACACTTTATAATGGACAAATTAGAATATAATGAAAAGCAACAATGGTTACAATGATTGATAAATGATTAGACAATGAT
Source organism: Gnetum montanum (assembly GCA_015680685.1). Taxonomy (NCBI): domain Eukaryota; kingdom Viridiplantae; phylum Streptophyta; class Gnetopsida; order Gnetales; family Gnetaceae; genus Gnetum; species Gnetum montanum. Next base: position 1,988,491 of record MNCI01033474.1, read on the forward strand.
TTCACATAAGCTTGCATATTTTCCAATGCATATGATGTTTTCATATAGCTACCATGTTTTCAAATCCATCTTGGAACTCATGTAGTGGCTAGCTAATGGTAGTTAACAATCATGGAATATGTCTTCTTCATGCTTGAAACATGTTGTGATATTTTCCCTCTATTTTGGGAAGACATCTTTGTCTAGGAAAGATGTCTTTCTAAAATCTCCATTCTAGGAAGACATCTTTGTCTAGTGAAAGAGGTCTTTCTAAAACTAACCTGCATTTTGTGAAGACATATTTCCCTAGTGGAGATGTGTTTACTTGATGAAAGACATCTACTATTTCTTGGAGATGTCTTTGTCTATGCATCTTTCAATTCTAATATTTCTTAGAGACATCTATTATTTCTTGAAGACATCTTTCTTCTCCTTCCTTCACATGATGAATTCTTCATTAATTGTTCATAGTCTTGCATTTTCACATGTGTCAATGACAACAACTTTTCTTGTCCATGTTCTTTGAATTCTTTTCTTTTCAGCTTTCCCTTTATGGATGAGACCTTGAGACCTTGTGGATGACTTTCATCTTTTGTCTACATCAATGTGTTCCTTGTCATCTCATCTTGGTCCTACAACCATACAACCCTTGTCTCCATTTTTCTTAATGTTTTGACACACCAAAAGATCCACAGATTTCATATCATCCTAACTAGTAATGCTATTATTAGGAAAGTTTAAGTACCAAATTTTGGCCATGTCTCTAAGGTTACTTATAAACAACCTACATGCTTGATTTGTATGTTGAATATTTGCATGGATAAGGGCTAGTTTGAAAATGTGTAAATACTCTTATGCTAAATAAGCTTTACTAGGAACATATAACTCTTAAAAGTACTTGTATAGGAATAGCATGATAAGCATTAAACATCAAAGGTATGGACAAATAGAATGAATTAATAAGAGGTAAGTTTGCCATTATTTGCAAAATTAGTGCTCTACTGGATGATCCTATTTATAATTTAGCTTTTCTTTTGAAAGATAATCCCTTAAGTAGCGATGATGTCCTAGTACATCATGTTTTAATTCTAGTCCTCTAATTCCTAATTACAATTTTAGCTTTTCTAGATGTGGTTACAATCTTAAGTTCTTATGTATTTGATGGAATTTTAAAATCTTCTTATTCACCTAAAGAATCATTCATGATTCAAAATAAATAACTTAATTCCTTTATAGCTAAATCTTACTTCACAAAGAAAATAGCCTATTCCAAAATTAACAATTCACTGATATGTGACTATACAAATTTCAAGCCAAAGAAAGGAAAAAGCTAATAACTAAAAATACAAGCCAAAAGGCTAAGAATAAAGCGATAGAAGAATCTATTTAAAATGCAATTATATAATCTCAAACCTCCTCTATTCTTTCTTCTACTACTTCCCCTAGCATTTTTCCAATAGTCCCTATTTTGTTTCTATTTTGGGCTTTATATAGTATACTTTGGAAGTTATAATCAATTAATAGCTCATGTTTTGTTAATAAATCTTTCTCATTCTTCAATTAAAACTCCTTAACTAATAACTATTGCAATTTGAAAGAGCTTTGTTGACTTGATTCATTGTACTTGATTTAGGTCCATTAAGCTACTTTAAGACTTCTTCAATGCTCATTTCTTTTCATATGATCATAGGCCATTACATAGTTTCTCAATATCTTAATTAGATATTTCTTATTCATTGAATCAGAAGCCCTTCTACTAATAGCAATTGGGTTAACCTTCCATGACTATTGAGAACTTTAAAAGCTTAATTCATGAATCTGGTTTAGCGCTATTAAGCTTCTTCAATAACTTTTTGAGTAGTTTTTTCTTCCTTAATCAATTCAATCATGGAATTCATAATTTTTGTTAAAGAAAACCCTTGTGTTGGCTTGAATCCAAGATTTTTTTTAAGTAATTTCTAGTAACTATCATCTAAATAATTCTATTTTAGCTAAGGTAATGGCTAGCAATTCCTGCTCCTTCCTATATATCTGCAAGGGTAAGGCTTGCTTTTCTAAATTCTTTATTTTAAGTTTTAAAGGTAATTTAATGCTTTAACAGTTGCTTTGTGTTGCTCTCTATTCTACTTTATCACTCTATTTAGGGATGTATCCTCCAATTCTACTTAACCTTTGCCTTGTTGTCAACTATAGAGCCTTATTTTTGAAATTATTCATAAAGCTTTTTTATTTTATTATATGGAATAGTTGATGTGGTAGAGCAATTATCAAGTTTCTTTATAGAGCTAATGTTCCATCTTACGCACCATGCCCTATCCCTATTAAGATGGATTATTGAAATTAAAATGCACATATGCGTTAAATGTAATCTCTTGTATGTCCAATATGAGCTTTGATGTGGCTCATAGTGCATGCTTCATAGAATTAGATTTCATATCTACAAAAGTAAGCTAGCTACAGAGCTTACATGGTAGATGAAAATATCTAGAAGGGGTTTTATCTTCCTAATAGAAATATGACTAGCTTATTTATGTTTGAGCTATTATTGTGCATGAGGCTTATCTAGAGATAAAATTTCCATCTAGATGAAAAATCATCTTGAATCTAGATGCTAATATGGGACAGTGATGATGTGGTAAGGTGAGTTGCATTCTATTGACATGGTAGATGAAGGTCTTCATTTTTCATGAAGTTGAGAATTCTCATCAAGATGCTGATGTGGCCCATGTTGATGTGGCTAGTGTTGGGTTGTTAGAGCTTTCTCATAGAATAGAAATTTAGTTCTACAAACTCCATCTACAAGAAAACATGGTGGAAGATGATGTGGCTTATAGAGCTTCTTCATAGAACTATTTTTCTATTCTACAGGCTTTCTATATAAGTTGATATGACAAATAGTTGATGTGGTTCATAAAGCTTCTTCATAGAACTATTTTTTGGTTCTACAAGCCTCTTCTAAGAGCTAGTGTTGTAGTGCTAAAAGTCAGCTGTCCAATAGAGTTGAATTTTAACTCTATGAACTGGTTCCACATGCTGATGAGGAGGATGAACTTGTTTGTAGAGCTGAATTTTAACTTTATGAACTAGCTCTACAAGCTAATATGGCAAGACTTTCTCATAAATGAAAAATCTTTCTCTATGGATTGGTTTTATACATTTCATCCTCTTGCTAACATGATGATGTTGATGTGGTAGTGATGACAAGGATCTAGTTCATCTAGATGTTTCATCTATCACATCAGAATCTAGATGAAGCTCATTTCTTCATCTAGATCAACATTGATTCATCTATCATGTTACCATTTCTATGTTAGCAAATATATGAATGTATTTTATCTAGATCAAGGTCCACGACATGTTGAAATTATCATAAATTAACCTTATAAGGCATACAAGGAGCAAGATAATAAGAACATTATGAACTTACCTTGATGACATCCTAGATCATGGGAAATAAGTTAATTGAACAATTAATCTATTTCTATAAACTAAAGACTAGAAAAGAGGGGCTATAGTAATAGAATAATTATTATAGCACCAAGAATAATGGAATACAAGCACAAATGAGGTGAACAATAGGGTTTATCATGGTCAAATTATGAAGCATGAAGAGTTAACATGCAAATAATTGGAAGACTAATCAAGTACCTTATTTAATGTAGCCCTCACCATCGCTAGGAGATAAGCTTTAGCTTACTTGCTTGTAATGTTAATCCACCAAGAATTTAGAAGTGGGTCCTCCCCAAAGTAGGAACTTTTCCTTCTTGCCCTTGTGAAACTCATTGATAAGACACTCATGAATTTCCAATAAATAGTGAAACATTAGCATCAAACATCAGTCCATCCTCTTCTATGGAGAGATTGCATCTTTTACTTTGCCTAAATAAAATTTTTCCACACACAAGAATAGACAAGAATGAAATAAAAGATATGAAGAATGAATAAAGGATAAGAGAGAGAAAGGAAGAGAGTGCAACATCACCAGATCCCAAGCTAACTATTCAATTAGCTCATGATGGACATGAGAACATCCTACATACCATGAGAGATCCACTACTACTACTACTTATCCATATAATAGTAATTAATCTTCAAGTCTTCCTTCCAAGCACCAAGTCACACCTACCACTACTAGTGCCATCTAGCCTTGATTGTTCTAGGGTCTAACCATTAGTAAAACTAAACCAAGATAACATGTCATTAAAAAACTATAATTCAAGATTCTAGTTTGGTTTTCCTTCATCTGTGTAAGTATGCACAATATGCTCCCTAAATTTTTCTTTACTAGAAACCTTCCATTGATCATCTTAGTTGAGCTAATAATCTCACATCCCAAAAAGAAGCACCATATGATGATTAACAAAGTGAAATCTTTTTGGATTCAAATGTGGTCAAGGTAGGACCAAAGATGATGATTTTTGGCCCCTTGGAACAAATGATTAGGAATTTGGGTGGAAGTAATAATTGAAATTACCAAGGTTTACTAAGAGAGAGACTTTATGGACTTTATGGCCAAGTATAAGATGAATAGGAGATTATCTTAGACTATTACAATTTGAGAAGTCAAGTGATTTAGGTAAGGGGTTTAACATGAGAAATGCGTATACAGGCATGGGTTTGACCACTAATAAGTATGAGATTAGGTCAAGATAGTAGAAATATTAAGTTATATAGACCAATAAGCTTACAATTACATTGTTCTTCCCATCATCTCCTCTTTAATGTTTTCATGTTTTCTTTTCTTTTCCTTTCTTTTTTATTATTATTTTTATTTCATGTGTACATTCATTCATTTTTTTCATTTTATTTTTTCATAGAAAGATAGTTTTTGATAGAGCATGAGAATTATTCGAATTCATTAAAGTGTCAAATTATCACTTGAAGTCTTCAAGTTGCATGAACATGAAAATTCATCCTCCATCACATGGCATGCACAAGTTCATGAAATTAGCAACCTCTTCTAACCAGGAAGGCTAAGCAAGGTAACATGTACATCTAGTTCAATCACACAAATTAGATCCATCCAACGATCACAAGGACCCTTGATAACATATCCTTTATGTACTAGTAATCAAAAATACTTCTAGGATTCTAGAGCTCACACCCTAATGTATGGACCTATCATAGCTCACAGTTCTAATAGCATTAGCTTCAATAGCTCATAGTGTGGGTCTTAGCTTCTTGCTAAATCTAAGCCTTGTTCACCAATGATGAATAAAAGAAAAGTAGGTGGATGAATTTTTTTGCATGGTCATTCCATCAATTAAAGCTCCACCTTGGATCTATTTGGTGCTCTTATATCATCATCACATTTGCAACTCATCCATCCACCATTCACTTATTATATAAGCATTCATAAAACACATTAACTGGTTTTCCTACACATACAAAAAAAAAACATGCCAAAAGAAAATAAAATATCATGGTTGATTATTTGTTAGGCTCAAAAGCATAAAATTCTAACTAGCACACTCATCTTTATAAATTTTGACATAGCATGGAGGATTCCTCCCTTACAACTAATCCATGTCTATCATGTGGAAAGCCTCTAAGTGGTAAATTAAGCTGTAAGAATGTTTAGAGGTGAAAGATGTTCATTATGGTACATCAGGTGTTATCCATCAAGTGTTCCATCTGGCTCACTTGAATGATACATGTGCATGATGCAACAAGATCTGGAAGGATTGTAGGATATTCTCTTATAGTTCATTCTTTTGATATCATTCCTTCTAAAAATCTCAAGGTGAAGGTCTCAGAAAACCAACCTAGCATTTGCAATGCTTATCCATGTTCTTTCCATACTAATAAGAAGATTATTTTTCACCTTATTCTCTAATGTAAGCACCAAGAAATCATTAGAATATGAACAACCTACAATAGAAGTAATCATATTAGATACATGTCTCATGGGGTATCTGATGATTAGTGTGCTAGCTCTAGCTAAATGTTGGTACCCTTAAGAGGCAGAAGCCCCTCATCTAGGTACTACTACAATAAGATCATATTAACTCTCAAACTAAAGTCACAAAGAGCTAGGGAATGATCATTTTTATCAATTTAAATCTCCACCATGGGATTTCTAGGATCTAGTCACTTTTCAGGTAAATATCCTTCTTTGACTACCTGCATAGCCACCATAAACATAGAAATTGTTACAACATCAACATTAGGTGTCATTATGTTACATCTGCCAAATACCATTGTGGAGCTTATTCTTGAGATGGATATTGTATTTTGATTGTAATCAAAGAATTTTACCAAGATCTCATGAGTGTGGGCTTCTTTCTAGCCTAAATGATTTTCCTCTTCACAAGGTGAAGAGGAGGATATAGATCCAATCCCAAAATACTCATGTCTATGCTTGTGGTAGAATTTCATATTGAGGGGCTTCAATTTTTCCCCTATAAATAAATCAATAATTGATTGGTAATGTTCTCTAGATGCATGAAAAGAAGAAGGATCATTATAGTAGGTAACATTATATGATTTAGCTTAACTTGTTTGTGGCTGACTAGGCATCCTAACTAGTAAGTAGAATTTGTTATTGCTACTATTGGGAAGCTTGTTTAGTAGGATTCTTTGAAGTAGGTTGGTACTATTGAGGTATCATCATTGGAGGTTGATGAGGACATGCTTGTGTATCATGAAAGGAGGGATTGAGTAGAGGTAACATTTGTTGATGCATTAGAGTTGAAAGATTTCACAGAGATGCACCATAAGGTTTTGGAGCTTGCCACTATTGATCTTGCTACATGTGCTATGGATAGAAACCACTAGGCGTGTATGAACGACTAGGATACGAAGTCCACCTTATTTTCTTCTTGATGAATCTAGGGTTCAAAGGTACCCAAGATTATCTCATATCACCAATCATGTAAGCCTTAATTCTGTAGTATTATGAATCATGAAAGTTTGCATAGTATTCACAAGAACCCTCATCATCAAAGAATGAGGAGGTCTCATTTGAATTTTCTTGAATGCTTTTAGAGTGAGAGAGCTTTCCTTTACCCTTTCCATAATATCTTTTTTTGCAATCATGTAGTATAACTACTTTGATCGTAGCTTCAACCATCTTACCCTTGATGTTCTTGAGAGTAGTGGTTATCTTTTTGTCAATTGTGTTCTAAGCTTGGTCCACATAATGAGCCAAGTTTGTTAAGACCTTGTTCATTCTAATCAGATCTTGTGCTAGGGCCTTAACTACAGTGGGAGATTCATTGGTACCTTTAATGTTTTTTACCTCTCATTTGAGTGATGGATCATGATTGTACTCTTGAGTTTATTCCTACTTCTGCTACTCACCTTCCACATTAGCAATGATATCTAAGAGCACTTTGATTTGGGTCATGAATTTTTTGTGGACCTAGCCCATTGCATACATGTCCATGTCCTCTCTTGTTTCCTAGAATAGCCCTTCTACAATGTGCATTAACTACTCTATTTAGCTAACTTCATGGTTCAAAAATTGGTGAGTAGTTTTCATATACCTCTCCATGTCGATGTTAAGAGGTTCATAGGCTCCTTGCCTTCATCTATCCATCTCCTTCCAAATGTTTAGAATTCAAGAATAGGTCTAAAATTTTGTATAAAAGATTCTAATTGTGTGCCTTTCATTGAGTCAGTCTAGAAGGCAAGGATTTATACTAGGTTTCTACATGCTCAATGAAGATGCAAGGAAATAACCACAACTTCTACCAATCACTCATGATTCCTTAGAGATAATATGTGTTTTCAAAGGCTTACATATGAAGCTAGGAATTTTCACTAGTATAAGATTTGTATGTTGGTAGATCGATAATGTTGTTCCATTTAATTCTGTTGTTACAAACATGCTCCCTTGAAATATGTACAACTTTACTTAACTTGTGATAATTGTCCGAGTTGAATAAAGGGGAATCATCATCACCATCGGCATGTCCAAAAAAATGCAAATGTTGGAACTTGCAAAGGAGGTCATCATTCTAGGCTACACATGAAGTGAATGTACCTGATCATGTGTGATGGGATGTGATATTGCATGGGATGCAATATCGCATCTGCCACGATATCACATACGTGATATCACACCTTTCCCTGTGATATCATGTATGTGATATCATAGCTAGCCGCAATGTCTATAAATAATAGGTGGCTCTCTCTTATTTCATAGATATAGAGTTAGATTGTACCTAGACTCTGGTAGTTTTGTCCCTCCAAAGTTAGAATATTTTCTAGTGTCTGCCCGCAGTGTGGTGAATGTAATTGTATGGCATCCTTTATTTGAGTGTGACATACTTGGACATGCACATGACCGAAAATAAAGATTAATATTACTTCATCATTGCAGCATTCACTTAGTTTAATTATTCATATATTTAATTTTTATTTACTGCTTTCCTAATTAGTCTCTCTCACCCTTATCTCCTAGAAACATGGAATGAGTACGACTTGATCATGAGCATTTAAGTGTGACTACTTGGTACCCAGTGGCGTATCTAGGCCAAGCGCTTGGTAATCCTAGTGGTAGTCATGCATGAGGTCTAAGATGTGTATGGATGATTAAGGAATGGATGCTCATCACATTTAGGCTAGTTTAGATTCCTTCTCACATTTTCTTTCCTGGATTAGTAAACATTACTTTCCATTGCCCTTAGGAGTAGCGTAGATTAGGAACCACATCATACACCTCACTCTAGACTAAACCATACTTGACAAAGCTAATACTAGTCCAGGTGGGAAGATAGTGAACTACGACCTAAGGATAATGATCTAGGTTCCACAACTAGTTTGTCTATGGAGTTCAACTGGATTGCGTGTGAAAATGCTCGTATTCATATGGTTGAGTGTAGGGGTATCTTGTCACTCATCATTGGCGCCATTACCGGGGATGGTGCTAGTTATCTAGATTAGTTATATCATACAAGGTCATTGTATAGAACTTAATGATATATTTTTAGAAAGAAATAATTATAAAAAGTCACATATAAATTCACACACAACTTCACAACAATGCCTCTCCTACAAGATTACAATCATGCCACACTTAGTGAGCAAGTTCATTAGATAAACAACGAACTATATGATGATGAATATTGGAGTATACAACCTGAAGTGGGGGTTTCTTATAAACATGAACAAAAGCATTGTCATCCTAATGCATGAAAGCATAACTTACTAGATGAAGATGAACCCCCATTGGCCACTAAGAGCTTAACACAAAGACAAGAGGCTATTTGAATCTCACGTAGGCATCGTAAAGAGAGCCGTCTACCTAGGCTCGATTTAAACAACTTCCCTACTTTTTCAAGAGGCTATGACTTAGATCCGCATCAAAATTTATTAGCCTTATAAGATGCCTACACATGGAACAACATTGATAATGGGTGGAAAAAACTTAAGCTCTTTCCTATGACACTCGTCGGCCAAGAAAAAGTATGGTATAGATCATTAAAACCAAATTCAATATGATGTTGGTCAATAATGGTAGAAGCCTTTAATGAAAAATATCAAACCTACGCAAGAGTGTCAACCTTGAGAAAAAAAATCCAAGGATGGAAACAAGCACAACATGAACCCTTAGACATGGCCTTAGAAAGATATTATGCACTGTTAAACAACTGTCCGAGCCATGGGTTTTCCGAGGAAAGGCTAATGTACCGTATCATTGATGGGCTATGTAATGCAATAAGATAGACCTTAGGAATGTATGCCCAAGGTCAACTATATGAACTACAAACCCATCAAGTCCAAGAGCTTATTAAGCGGGTAGCAAAAGAAGAAGGAGAAATGGCTAGATGGGAGAGTGTTGAAAAACATCAACGAGACCAAAATCTTAACTTAATGAAGGTCCATGATCATAAAAAGGAGAGATCAACCAATATCAAGGTGGAAACATCATCTTTGCCAATACAACAATCATTAGAAGAATTCAAGGCAAAGATCAATAAGATGTTGGAATGGACGTATCAAAAGTGTGGAGAATTTATCAACAATATTGAAGATAGTGTTTTGACAACCCAAGAATTAGGACAAAACATTAGATATTCAGAAAAAAAGAATGAAGGGAATAAGTGCTCAATTTCCAATCATACGTATGAATGCAACATATGCTTGTACGATCACCCCAAGGTCCAATGCCCAATATTGTTACATTTACATGAGCATTGGGGAAACATGTTACATCTAGAGTTCATACAGAGATACTGTGTTCGATCACAGTGGCAACAATCCCAGCCGTGGGGGAGACCACCCTTAGACTAGATACACCCTTCATATTATCCGAATCCAAATGCTTATCTAGTTCAACATCTTGTTTCTCCAACTGGGCCACCGCACTTTATCTCACCATAGTACTATTCTTCACAATACTATCAGCCCATACCTCCAACACAACCACCACCTTGTGCATCTTATACTCCTTTTAATTTTTAAGATTCTCATACTTTCCCTCCTTCTACATTACCACGAACTATTCCTAAGGTGTCTATGCCACAGCAACAACCCACGAACAACACTTGTGCTACTACTACCAACAGCAATGAGAAGTCTCCTCAACATCAAAAGCACCCCTTATTTAAACACAACTGTAAGAAGGGACAACATAATTCTAAGGCCACTGCACCCTCCAACTTAGCACAAGTACAACACTATGGTGCACCCTCATCTTCGAACCCAATGTCGCATGTTACTTCATCAGGGCCACCAACTAACACTCCAACAACCATACGACCTAATGAACATAACCATGGGAGGCATCATTCCAATCCTTGCATTACATCTAGCAGTCCCAAATATCATAGTGGGTCAACTTGTTATCCAAGAACTACATCATATAAAGTGGAACTACATCATAGTGGGGCACTTTATACTATGAACTACATCATATACTTATCCCCCACTATAATCAAGTGTGTGAACCCCGAGGGGATAAGTATGATCGGGCCCCAATATTTCCAACATGCAAGGATCCTCATCTTACATTTATTAATCCTTTCCATGCTCAATCAATTAGTTATGGGGGATATCCCCCATTCTAAATAACAAGCAGGGTTGGTAAATATTTTTTTCATTTTCTTTAATTTTTCAATTTTTATTTTTAAACTTTTTGTTTTATCTTTTCATCTTTTTATGTTTTTGTGTTTTTTTCATTTTACATTTTTTGTAAGTAATCTCAACTATGAATAAAACACTCATGTGGATCATTGGTTGAGGTGTGTTCTATGTTATTAGGTCTCGAGTGATCAATTATGGGGACAGTGAGCCCATTACACCCACTCATCCATTCTACAAATAAGAGGTTCTGTTTGAGGGTACAGTGACATTCTTGACATTCTTAAAACTTAAAATTAATTTTGTGTTCATTGTACCTAGAATGAAGACGGATGAACCAAGATGGAATGATTAGGGTGTGACATCAAGGGGACTTGCGGACTCTCTTTAGTGATGTTTATGGGAGTTGTCATGCAACGTGGTTGTACTAAGATCCTTGTAGTTCTAATGAAAAATGGGAGTAAGAGTAATCAAAAGGGCACTCAAAAACTCAATGTTGTTCTAGGGGGTCCCACTAAAAAGACATGCACCCATGCCTAAAGGTTGGTGGCTTCTCTAGTTTTAGTAAAGTGAAAAAAAAAAGAAAAGAAAAGAAAAGTTCCACAAAACAAAAATCACTCCTCCCTTGAACAAAATGCCAAGTGATCATATGCCTTGTTGTTATGGTACTCTCATAGTTGCTCATCATAGGATGAAATAATGCAATGTCACTAATTAGAGGAATGGACTTGGTATTGATCTTGGAACTATGGGTTAATGACACCTTCATCATGCTTTACACGTAGGATTCGTTGTACCTTAAGTCAGTTACCTCATGTCCCGATCTCTACAATCCCTTTCTGTAGTTCGTCTCATCTCACTATTCATGTAATTGTAGCTCATGTCATGTGTAACATAGAATTCTTACCTCATTCTGGTGATATTTACATGTGTGTGTTTTGTGGAGTTAGTGCGGATTACATTTAACCCTTCTAGTGCCCACAGACACTTTAAGTGTGGTTACACAAGGGCATTATAGGTTAGAACCTACTTTGGGGAGGACCCACTTGTGTAATATTTTTTAATCTTCACTTATGACATACGCTCACACACACCATTTCTCATCCTTAGCTTATTTTTCATAACATTCTTTCCCTATTATTATCCCTCTGAATTTCAACATTCCGATGTACCATTACATACCCTTTTTCTTACCACCCAAGGTTTTATTGAAGAAATCCACATCATCATCATTAATGGTGCCTCTCAAATTCATGAAATTACCCTCAAACCCTTGATAATCACCAATGTCCTTACTTGACCACGTTAATTTCAAAATAACCCTTAAAAAAATTCGATATTTTCATGGTGTCTCATGTCACTAGAGACATGATATCACGTATGCGATGTACCATACACAATATCACCTACCTTTTACCTATAAATAAGACACCCACACCCCCCCCCCCCCCCCCCCCCCCCTCCACCNCTTCTCTTGTTCTACATGTTATCCAGTAGGACCTTGTCTTCCACCTCTCTAAGATCATTTCTTTCCACCTTGAGTAGGACCATCCTATTGTCCATGTTTCGGGGCCATCTGCAATCACACAGGCCAAGCATTAGTACGGTTGTTTTTGAAGTCAAGTTATACCTTACTACTTGCCTTTATTAATGATCTTATGTTATCACATGTGATAATGCCTGAAAGTTTATAATAATGAGTCCTGTGATGTAGGTGGTTGCCATTTTAGTTTCCTGGTATACCTAAGGNTTATCACATGTGATAACATAAGATCATTAATAAAGGCAAGTAGTAAGGTATAACTTGACTTCAAAAACAACCGTACTAATGCTTGGCCTGTGTGATTGCAGATGGCCCCGAAACATGGACAATAGGATGGTCCTACTCAAGGTGGAAAGAAATGATCTTAGAGAGGTGGAAGACAAGGTCCTACTGGATAACATGTAGAACAAGAGAAGTAATCATTCAGCATTCATCAAGATGAACCTCCTATTGGACGATTCGGGCAGGTAGAAGGAGGAACTACTGCAGCACCTAAATTGGGACAACAACTCACGTTTCCCCAAGATTGTGTTCAGGCTATCCATGATAAGTATACATTTGTTGTGGTGATTGTGGAGTTGAATTTTGAATCATTTGTAGAGTTTGCTCCTGAGGCTGTTAGGGATCACCTCAAAGGGTCTCCCTTATGGCCTATCCTCTTTAGAAGCGGTGCCTGGTACCTAGGAGAGACGTACTAATTCTGGCACAATAGGAAGCAAGGCACCACTGTTAATATTTATGGTGTGATAGTTGACTTCTTTATGCAGGCCATTTCAGAAGTGTTAAACCTTTCGAATACAGGGCCTAAGGTTGCTCGATTATCCACCCGTTTAGACCCTGATGTGCAAAAGGATTGTTTGGAGAAGGCTTATGGAAGAGATAAAGCATTTGGTGAATTGACAATGGAAGAGAGGGTTTACTTCAAAATTGGGACATATCACCTCTTCCTAACAAAGGGCTTAAAAAGGATATCGATGTATGCAGCTAGAGGATGTGCAGTGTTGATGGGAAAGGTTAACACTAACCTACCCCATCTATATTTGATGGAGATCTTGAGGCAGTTCAAAGAATGAAAGATAGGGAAGATGGCACTGCCTTTCCCTTGTTTTATCAGAAAACTTTGTCGATGTGCTGGTATTTGGGGATACACTAATGATGTCCTCCAAAAAGCCCAAACTACTTCATATGCTAAATTGCTAAAGGCACTAGCTCCAAGAAAAAGCACTAGTGAAGTGCTAGGACCAGAACAAGAAGAAGAACATATGACTAGACTCAGTCAACCTCTAGCTATGAGTCCTAGCCAACAAAAAGAAGCGACCTAGCACAGGCCAGGATTAGCTGCCACCACTGCAAGACTACAGAACGTCGATGAGCCGTTTTAGGGCCATCATTGAGATAATTAGTTGGGGAAGTTGTGATGACACAAACCTCTTCTGCGTCATTGATGATGTCATTCAGCCTATGGTTTCATTGGATCGCACAAGGGGAGAAGTATCCATTCAAATAGGAGGAGGAGAAAGTAGATGATCACAACAGATCTCAGGAAATGCAGAATCTTTTTAGGTGTAGTTAGAGATTAGTGAAGGGGTCACTGTGGTGGTCATGCAATACCAGAATGTCGTGGGAGCTACAGAAGTGGTCGCAGACCACATCAAAGAATCCTTCAATGTACCTGTTGTGTCATCGGTAGATCTCACAGGAGCACGGGATGCTCAAACCTTAGCCGAAACCTCAATGACTCCTACGAAACATGAGGATGCACTTGATCAATTTCTTCAAACAGGATAAGTAATGACATCCTTATTTGACATCCCTCAAGATGTTACAGCAATTCAGTCAGACCTCATTTCCACAAAGGGGAAGCTGGTCTTAACTGAGGTAAGGGTCGAGCATGCTGAAGCTAAAGTGTAGAAACTACAAGAGTAGCTCATGCCCTTACAAGCAGCACAGCGGGACCCTCTGCAATTGCTTCCCGTAGACCAACTAGAAAACTTTAGAACCGAGCATTTAACCAAATTAATAGAGGAGAATACAAGGGTGGCCGATGAGAAAGAGAAGGTTGTTTGGGATGCCTCTGCATCATAGGTGCAGACCCATGCCCATCTTAAGGCACTCAAGGCCTTACAAGAAGAAAACAAGTAGTTGGTTGTAAACAATCTTTGGTTGAACACTGTAGAAAAGCAAAAGAACGTTCTCGATGAACACTTTCATCAATTACGAAAACAATTTATCCAGGTCAACCAAGACATGAGCCATTTAGCCAGAGAAAATTGAACCCTCTCAATGGAGGAAGTACGTGTCATTCGTCAAAAGTCAGCGATTGAGATAAGCGCGTGGCAGAATAAGGCTAAACGACATAAGAAGCTGAAGGAGCAATTCCGAGATCAGGTGGGGATGTACAAACAAATCCTGGAGAAGGAGATCCATATGGTCAAGGCCCAAATCAACACTATCAGTGCTCAACACACTGACTGGCAGGCCGTATTGGACACATATGCCTTTTCCCATCAAGCAAAAGTTAAGAACTAGGACCTATAGATTCAAGACTTGATAGAGTACATGGAGTTGGAAAACCTAAGATATGCCAACCTTGCCATGTTAACAGTATGGCATCCGAGGTCAAAACTCAAGTAGCAGGTAGAAACCACCCACATTAAATACAAAGTAGAATTTGCAGAATGCAAGAAGCTGTTGGAAAAATTGGATGTTGCAAATTCTGAACTTGAGGTGGTAAAAGCTAGCTACCATAGATAGAAAGATGTCACAATTGACTTGGCTCGATGGCTAATGGACCTTCACGAATACAAGAACAAAGCCAAAACCTATGAGGAGGAACGACGAGTGTTTACGGCTTGGTATGTCAAGGCCAACCAAATGTTCCCACAACTACCTTGTCCGTGGGAGGTGCTGACTCTGTCAAACATTGGAACATTTGCATGGATGACACAAGACGCTCGGATTGAAGAGGAGAGGGTCTAGGCCATACTTTAGCATTATCAAACCTCAAAACTTGGAGCACAAGACAAAGGGAAGGCACCAATGGAGGATTCACCGCCACCAGGAACTACATGAGTTCCAAATTTTTGTAATTGTAACATATTTTGTGTGTTGTGTCTTTATTTTATTTTCTCCCCATATTGTGGCACTATCCCATTTCTTTTTCCATCTAATAATCCCATACTTATCCACTGTGTAATCACTATAGCTCGAGGACGAGTTTTTATTTAGTCGTGGGGGTATGATGGGACATGATATCACATCTTTCCCTGCAATATCGTGTACACAATATCACAGCCCGTCATAATGTCTATAAATAAGAGGCAGCTCTCCCTTGTTTCATAGATATAGAGTTAGATTGTAGCTAGACTCTGGCAGTTTTGTCCCTCCAAAGTTAGAACATTTTTTAGTGTCTGCCCGCAGTGTGGTGAATGTAATTGTACAACATCCTTTATTCGAGTGTGACGTACTTGGACATGCACATGATCGACAATAAAGATCGAGATTACTTCATCATTGCAACATTCACTTAGTTTAATTATTCATTTATTTAATTGTTATTTACTGCTTTTCTAATTAGTCTCTCTCACCCTTATCTCCTAGAAACGTGGAATGAATACGACTTAATCATGAGCATTTAAGTGTGACTACTTGGTACCCAATGGCGTACATAGGCCATGAGCTTGGTAATCTCAGTGATAGTCGTGCACAAGGTCCAAGATATGTACGAATGATTAAGGAATGGATGCTCATCGCACTTAGGCTAGTTTACATTCCTTCTCACCTTTTCTCTCCTAGATTAGTAAACATTACTTTCCATTGCCTTTAGGAGTAGCGTAGATTAGGAACCACATCATACACCTCACTCTAGACTAAACCATACGTGACAAAGCTAATACTAGTCTAGGTGGGAAGAGTGAACTGCGACCTAAGGATAACGATCTAGGTGCCACAACTAGTCCATCTACGGAGTTCGACTGGATCGCATGTGAAAACGCTCATATTCGTATGGTTGAGTGTAGCAGGATCTCACCACTCATCAATGTGCCTTCATAGTGGGATGACCCTTTGCTTTTCTTATCTACCTTAGCTTCTTGCTCCCCATGTAAATAATCAAATGAGAAGCTATGGCTAGCATCTTCTTCCGCCATTCAATCCCAAAGATCTTGCATGTACAAAGGCTCATAATCATCAAATATAGGTTCATGAGCTTTGTACAATGTGTGTTCATCCTTAAGCCTCATGTTGATTAAGGCATCAATGAGATCATTCAGTGCAGCCATGACCAGGCCCCAAGAGAACAGGCCATGAACATCTCTCCACCTTCCCTACTTATCTTGGTGATAAGCCAACACAATTGGTAGAAGGGTCTTATCCTTTGAATGCTCAAAGGTGATAAAAGCCCTTTGTCTTTTTGGTGCATCACCAAAGAACTTTGATAAGCTCTTAGCACTATTTGGTATCTCATTCATATTCACAACTCTAACTCTAATCTCTTAGATACTTCAAGAGTTCAAGAAGAGATGGAGCGATAAATAGTTGGAAAGAGAATATAAACTTTAAAATAAGTTTTTTAAAAGAAGATTTAATGCAATGGATTTCGTTTACGGGCATCACCTTTATTGATGCTAAAGATGTTTTGTTTTATAAATGTTGAAGAGGAACATGGTAGAAAATAGCCCATGATTCTTAGGTTCATGAAGAACATAATGAAACAGGAATACACTTATCGATGAAAAAAGAGTTATTAAATCAGCTTCGATGAAAAAGAGTTATTAAATCAGTTTCTTGTTCCCAGTTGAAATGCAGCCAACAATGAATATAATAGGATTTCAAACTTTGACAACTCAGAACACTTTGAAGACATACACATCCCAATCATTTTTACGATGTTTGAATTCCAGTATGTGGTTTATTGATCGGCAATGATATTTGCCATTCCTTCCGGTATTATTAACATGATTTTGAAGATCCTGATAGTATGCACGATCTTGGCCTTGGAGTGAACAGTAAATGATATTGTTGTATTCATGGGTCTAGAAGATTGCTTTTTTGAGCAATTGTATTATTACAATTGGTAAAGGTTTCACACAGCACTACCCCAAAACAATTGTTACATATAAAAGATTATGGATTATGCATGGATTGTGTTCAATGTCAAGAATTTAGTATCGGATATTTCCGAATAGATGCCGTGTTGCCGTGTAACAAACTCATAAAAACTGTGGTAGAGCGTCCTAGCCTCCATGGAGATAACTCTTGTGAAATAATGCAAGTTAATCTCACCACCTAATCTATGTTAAATTAAATTATAGCATAAGTATTTTTTTATTTTTTTTTGCATTGAATAAACAATTCCGCATTGGGTCTCCTTGAATGGGTAATAGGATCATTGACCAAACCAGTACATGCAAATCATGTATTTCTAGAGATCATTGAACATGCAAATCATGTGTTTGTTCAGCTGAGCTAGATGAAATTGCAAGATGATTCATGTATTTTGGTTTTTTTTTTATTGTTTGCATTGAATAAACAATTCCTGATTAGGTTTCCTTGAATGGTTGGTAATAGGATCATTGACCAAACAAGTACATGCAAATCATGCATTTCAAGAGATCATTGACCAAAGAAGTACATGTAAATCATGCGTTTCTAGAGCTGAGCTAAATAAAACCTTGAGTAAGACAAAAAGCAAAATGCTAAAACAGCTGTAGTTGGATTCACTACCTATCTACTTTGAATTAAATGAGAGCAGTCGTTATTATTGCATTGGATAAACAAATCGTGGTTAGGTCTTCTTGATAGGTCGGCACTGTAATCATTGACCGAATAAAGGTACATTCCAATCATGCGTTTCTCAAGCTGAGCTAAATGAGATCGCACACTGATTTCTCCGTCATCATGTCAGAAATTATTTTTAAAATTTGTTTGATTCTTTTTTACCAGTCTAATTAGCATGAATGGAAGATCCTTGGATATGCCCTAAATCAATTATCATTCCATGTTTCCTACAAGATATATATGCATTGAACAGTGAATTCCGCGGCTTTGCGCCGTGGAACCTAATAAACCGATGCCTTAACTGTTCAATTTGTCATGAGGCATAGATATTAGATAGCACAGACTTGCCAAAACCATCTTGCAAGTTCATCATTCAGACATTTCACGAGTTGACTGCGATGATAACGATTTGTTGAAAATTCGACTTGACGAGGTCAACTCTCTTTGAATGTGGTTATACATGCAAGACACTGCAGACAATTCAGAACTTAGAGCTTATGAGATAACCATGGCTGATTACAAAAAGAACAAAAACAAGTACAGTAACCTAGGGTTAATTTAGCTATTTAAGTAGGATCCTGCCGCCCAAGTCATGCATTATTTCCAATTCCCAAAACTGTTCTTTCCTGCTCTGCTGTATTTAGGTTTTATATCGTCCTGAATTCCGCAACCATAAAAGCAAGGATTGTTCCAGTGATAGAAGTCCATAATCACAGATCAAAAGCATGGATGTGAAGCAGAGACAAACATGTTTTACGATGATTTTGGTGTTACTGACTCAACTGTGGATTGTGGCTGATGCAAACCAATGTACCCACCAACACCACAGCAAGGCTGTGAAAGCCTTGTTTGTGCTAGGAGATTCACTGCTTGATGTGGGAAATAGCAAATATCTTCCATACTCGAAGAACGGTCCGAACAACTACTATCCTTATGGCATAGATTTCCCCAATAGAAAGGCCACTGGAAGGTTCAGTAATGGCAAAAATTCTGCAGATTTCATCGGTACTGATTTATTTTTCATCAGAAACGCTAGTTGTAACGTGATGGGTTTGATTTCACCTTGCTTAGTTGATTTAGGATTTTTGAGTTGTGTGTTTATGGGTTTTCGATGGGATTTTATGTGGGTATTAAAATGTTAAATGCAGCCGAGAAGCTGGGACTTGGAAACCTGTCTCCACCACCATATCTCTCAATGAATGGCATTCACTCCCTCAAGGATTTCACTGGTGTAAATTTTGCTTCTGGTGGTGCAGGAATCCTAAACCAAACCTGTGGTCCGGTATTTTTCTGGTGAAACCTGAATTCTGAAATTGAATTTCATCATGATTATATTAAATCACTTGCCATTTAAGAAATTAGGCCGTTGTTAACTTGTATACATTTGCATATAGCAAGTATTCATAGAGCTATTGGTATATGAAATGGAGGGATGTCTCCTGAATTTTTGTAAGCTGAAGCTTAGAGATGTCTTGTTTGTGATTTGATTCGGTTTGTACAGAGCCAGTGCATTCCCCTGAGCTATCAGATGCAGTACTTCGAGAATATCCGTCGAAATCTTATCCACAAACTGGGCAAGAAACACACTGAAAAGTTTTTGGCAAAGAAGTCTATATTCTTATTCAGCATAGGAGGCAATGATCTCAATTCTACCAATCCTGAGTTCTTAAATCTCCTTATTTCCTCACTGCAGACTCAGTTGCAGGTAGGCTAGAATATTTTCTTTCTACTTTTTTCATAAACAGCTAAAATATCTAAAATATTTTGGTTAGGATCAGAAAGCTCACTTGAGGCAAATTTGGCTTGAATTTGGGTTTTTCAATTGGGAATTGGGTGAATGATGCTGCAGCGAATCTATGATGCTGGGGCAAGGAAAATCGTGTTTGCAGGTATAGGACAGTTGGGATGCGTTCCGGGATGGAGGGTTCTGACAAAAAATGGAGAGTGTTTTGAGCAGGCAAATAGGATGGCATTAAAATTCAACAAAGAACTGAATTCTCTCCTTGTGAATATGAGCAAAAGCCTTCCAGGCTTCAAATATGCACTTCTGGACACTTACAGCCTGTTGGCTCAGTACATCAACCATTACAAATCATTTGGTTGGTCTTCATCCTCTTTCCCAAATGTTAATAAATTCAACACCAGATGTTTTTCCCCTGTAATTTATTTAATTATGGAGCAGTGGGTTGGTTGAAAACTAATAGAATACCTTTCCACAGGCTTTACAGATGCTGCTGACGCATGTTATGGTGGAGATAGCTTGAATCCAAAGTTGACTTGTTCGCCCAATTCAACTCTCTGCCCAGACAGGGCAGGATATTTGTTTTGGGATTCACAACACCCCACTCAAAGATTGGTTGAATTGATGATAGGAAAAATCTTCAACGGAACATCATCGGTTATTCAGCCATTGAATGTAGCAGATCTGGTTGCATTGCCCTAACGATATGGTGGGCAATGCATCATCACTCTTCAAATGAAGCTTCCTGGTTGTTCTTACTTACAACAGTCCCCTCCCCTGTCAATTTTGATTGTTTCCATCAAACCCATTCAATCATTTACTTGGGTCACCTTATCATGTATCTTCCATTCACGTTCTGTTTTCCACCAATAATGTGATTAGCATTTTTCTTCTGGAGGATCAGTCAACATTGACTTTTTATGGATTTTGAAATCAGTGATTTATAAGAGACCCTATTGTGGTTCCATCTTAGATAGCGTCGGTCATTACTATATTTAGAATTTTTTTTTTTCTGAGGAAAGCTAAGCTGGGACGCCCAAACCAATAATGGAAACCGAAATTTAATGTGGTCCAAGACCTAAACCGAGTAACATCATACAAGAAAAGATTATACAATTTTTACTGCAATATTATATTTTTGTTAAACTATTAAATAAGAATGTTTAATACAAGGATATTTCATCATAAGGTTACTTTTTCATTATTTTATATTTTTGTTAACCTATTAAATAAAAATGTCCAATATGCATACTCTCTTTTTTAAATGAACTTTATGATATTGCACATAACTATTTTTTGGTTTCTAGCTTCAATGCCCTATAAGAATGCTTGGGGTTTTTTGATTGGTCTAAGTATTCATTTATTTTATTAGAGGATCTTCTACCCTCCACTTTTGTAATTGTTTCACCCATTGTTATATAAATGACCAAACTTTCCTTAAAAAATAGAAGAAAATGTCTAACACAAAAATATTCCACTATAAGACTACTTTACTATTGTAGTAATTGAATCTATAACCTTTTAATTAAGAGGTGAGTATCTTGATTATTGCATTATAGGCATCGGTCCAATTATCACAAATTTTATTCTATGCTATTCACTTTAGAACAAAGACTTCTTTTTGGGGTCTGACATGCCGCCCCCACCCCCCACCCCCACACACACTTTAGAACAAAGGAAAAAACTATAAAATAAAAATTTACTAACGTATCCTCTTAATGTCAACATCTAGAATAATTTTGTAAACAAACCCAAGGATATTCTATGATAAAAATTCAAAAAAACCAACACCAAATCCAAATACTTCTAACAAAGAATTGAAGATTATAGCTAATAAATATAATTTCATGGTGCACAAGCCATTAAAAAACTTAATATTTAGAAGTCTTTAGAATTCCAGATTCTCTTAAATGCTCTCATGCATCTTTTTAGTGAGCACTTTATGTTCTATTTTAAAAAGAATAATCCAAGCTTTTAATGTAAAACTAATTTTTGGCTTTGACTATTTCAAATGTGGCATGCAATGAAGAATTCTTAAGTCATTTCCACTTCAAATTATTCATTAATCTAGCCTCTTGAGTAGATAAGATGTTTTGATGATACTTAAATAGAATTCTTTCTTATTTCCAAAAGATCATCATGCTAATTAAGAATAAAAGAATCACTGTGTTTTGAAAAATAGTAACTATCATATAGAATATTGATTTAGATTATTAATAGACATGTAACAATGTTTTCAAGATAAATACCTTAAACATTCATCTACCATAAATGAATTTATCCAAATAGATAGGAAACTTTGACTTCATGATTTTTAATAAATAATTTAGTTACTCTAATAAGTGTTATTCTACCTTCTTAATAATGAAGTGTTAGCTTAGTTGTAAGACTTTTGATATGGTAGCTCTAAGTTAAGGGTTTGAATCTGTTAGGTAATGTTGAGCTATAAAGTTATAATTTGACTATATCTCTTAGGGATAAATATTGCTAAAAAAATAGGTTTGTGTTCTAACATGCCCTTGTCTTTAGTGACCTACTTTTAAATAATTGAGATTATGTTTAAAAAGAATCTTCCAAGCCATCTAGCAAAGAATTTTATTTCTCAATAGAGGAACTTCATGCTTTATGCTCTTTTTGTTTAAGAGACATGTTGATGAGTGACGAGATACCCCTACACTCAACCATACGAATACGAGCATTTTCACACGTGATCAGGTCAAACTCCGAAGATGGACTAGTTGTGGCACTTAGATTGTTAACCTTAGGTCGTAGTTCGCTATCTTCCTACCTAGACTAGTATTATAATTGTCATGTATGGTTTAGTCCAGAGTGAGGTGTATGATGTGTTCCTAATTCTAATGCTACTCCTGAAGGCAATGGAAGGTAAGATTAACTAAGTTAAGCTAGGAGGAAAAGGTAAGAAAATCTAATCTAGCCTAAGTGTGATGAGCAGTCATTCCTTGATTATCTGTATACATCTTGGACTTCGTGCACAACTACCACTAGGATTACCAAGCGCAGATCCTAGGTACGCCACTAGGATACCAAGTAGTCACACTTAAATGCTCATAATCAAGTCGTACTCATTCCACGTTACTAGGAGATAAGGGTGAGAGAGAAAACAGTAAATAACAATTAAATAAATAAACAAAGTGAATGCTGCAATGATGAAGTAATCTCAATCTTTATTGCCGGTCATGTGCACGTCCAGGTACGTCACACTCGAATAAAGAATGTCGTACAATTACATTCACCACATTGCGGCCAGACACGGGAAAAATAATCTAACTCTGGAGGGATCAAACTGCTAGAGTCTAGCTACAATCTAACTCCTAATTATGAAACAAGGGAGAGATGCTTCTTATTTATAGACATTGCGGTGGACTACGATACCGTGTACGCAATATTGTAGGGGAAGATGCGATATCGCGGGGGATGTGATATTGTGTCCCATCATACCCCCACAACTGAATAAAAACTTGTCCTTGAGTTATAGTGATTACACAGTGGATAGGTATGGGATTATTAGATGGGAGAAACAAAAAATGAAATGATGCTGCAGTGTGGGAAGACACAACATAGAAAAAATGCTACAACTACAAAAACTTTGGAACTCATGTAGTTCTTGGTGATGGTGGCTCCTCTATAGGTGCTTTCCCTTTGTCATCTGCTCCAGGCTTTGAAGCTTGATGGCATTGAAGTATGGCCTGGAGCTTCTCCTCTTTGGTCTAAGGGTCTTATGCCACCCATGCGAGTGTTCCAATGTTTAATGGAGTTGGCACCTCCCACAGATAGGATAGTTGCAGGAACATCTAGTTCGCTTTAACATACCACGCCACAAACACCTGTCATTCCTCCTCATAGGCTCTAGCTTTGTTCTTGTATTCGTGAAGATCTATTAGCTGTCGAGCCAAGTCGGTTGCAACATATTTTGTCCTTGGTAGCTAGCTTTTACCACCTCAAGTTTAGAATTTGTAACATCTAGTTTCTCTATCAGCTTCTTGCATTTTGCAAATTCTGCTTCATATTTTAGGTGCATGGAAGCTACTTGCTTCTCGAGCTCTATTCTCGGGTGCCCTGCTGTTAACATGGCAAGGTTAGCATATCTGAGGTTTGCCAACTCTATGTACTTTATCAAGTCCTAAATCTACAGGTCCCAATTCTTAACTTCTGCTTGGTGGACGAAGGCGTAAGTGTCCAATATGGCCCTCCAATTAGTGTCTTGAGCACTAATAGTGTTAATTTGAGCCTTGGCCATATGGATCTCCTTCTCAAGGATTTTTTTATACATCCCCACCTAATCACGGAAGTGCTCCTTTAGCTTCTCATGTCATTTAGCCTCATTCTACCATGTGCTTATCTCAATTGCTGACTTTTGGCAAATAGCACGTACCTCCTCCATTAAGAGTGTTCGATTTTCTTTGGCTAAACAACTTACATCTCGGTTGACCTGAATGAATTGTTCTTGTAACTAGTGAAAATATTCATCGAGAACATTCTTTTGATTCTCTACAGAGATCAACTGAAGGTTATCTACAACCAACTTCTTATTCTCTTCTTCTAAGTCCTTGAGTGCCTTAATATACGCATGAGTTTGCACTTCTCCTATGGAGGCATCCCAAACAGCCTTCTCCTTTTTTTCCACCATAGTTTTATTCTCTACGGTTAGCTTTGTTAATTTCTCGATTCTAAAATTTTCTAGCTGATCTATGGGAACAAATTGTAGAGGGTCCCGCTGTGCTGCTTGTAAGGCTATGAGCTACTCTTGTAGTTTCTGCACTTCAGCTTTACCATGCTTGGCCCTTACTTCAGATACGACCAGCTTCCCCTTTGTGGAAATGAGGTCTAATTGAATTGTTGTGACATCCTAAGGAATGTCAAACAGAGATGTCATTACTTTTCCTGTTTGAAGAAATCTGTCAAGTACATCCTCATGTTCCGCAGGAGTCATTGAGGTTCTAGCAAGAGTTTGAGCCTCCCATGCTCCTGAGAGATCTGTTGGTGACACAACAGGTATATTAAAAGATTCTTTCATGTGGTTTGTGACCACTTCAGTAGCTCTTGCAACATTTTGATGTTGCATGACCACCACAGTGGCCCCTTCACTAGTCTCTAACTACACCTGGAAAGATGTCGCGTTCCCTGAGATCTGTTGCGACCATCTACTTTCCCCTCCTCTTGTTTGAATGGATAATTCACCCCTTATGTGATCTAATGAAATTGTAGGCTGTACAACATCATCGATGATGTGGAAGAGGTTTGCATCATCATGACTTCCCCAACTAACCATCTCAGCGATGGCCCTAAGATGGCTCATTGACGGTTTGTAGTCTTGTAGCGGTGGTGGCTGATCTTGGCCTGTGCAAGGCCTTGCTTCTTGTTGTTGGTTGGGACCCATGGCTGGAGGTTGATTGGGTCCTACAAGTTGAGTTGTAGGTGTTCCAATCATCTATTCTTCTTCTTCATCCGATCTCAGATCTTCGCCAATGCTATTTCTTAGAGCTGGCGCCTTTAGCAATTCCGTGTATGAAGCAGTTTGGGCTTTTTGGAGTACGCATTGGTGTATCCCCGAATACCCGCATGTTGGCACAGCTTTCTAATAAGACAGGGGAAATGCAACGCCATCTTCCTGTCTTCTGTTCTTCAAACCACCTCAGGATCTCTGTCAAATATAGATGGGGAAGGTTAGCATTAACCTTTTCTATCAACACTACACTCCACTAGCCGCATACGTGGATATTCTTTTTAAGCCTTTTGTGGGGAAGAGGTGATATATTCTAATTTTGAAATAAACTCTCTCTCTTTTTGTTAGCTCACCAAAAGCTTTGTCTCTACCTTAAGCCTTCTCTAACCAATATTTTCGCACATCGAGGTCTGAACGGGTAGATAACCAAGCAACCTTGGGCCCTGTGTTTAGAATGTTTAACACTTCCAAAATGGCCTATGCAGAGAAGTCAACTGTCACACCAAAAATGTTAACTATGGTGCCTTACTCCTTATTGTGCCAAAACTAGTACGTCTTTCCTAAGTATGAGGCATCGCTTTTAGAGAGGATTGGCCAGAAGGGAGACCCCTTAAGGTGTTCCCTAACAACCTCAAGAGTGAACTCTGCAAAGGATTAGAAGTTTAACTCCACAA
This sequence comes from Gnetum montanum, assembly GCA_015680685.1. Taxonomy (NCBI): domain Eukaryota; kingdom Viridiplantae; phylum Streptophyta; class Gnetopsida; order Gnetales; family Gnetaceae; genus Gnetum; species Gnetum montanum. The sequence goes on from MNCI01033474.1 coordinate 2,014,698, forward strand.
TCACTGCAGCAAATGTGGACTTCTCATGGATAGCCTGAACACATTTTGGGGGCAACGTAAGTTGTTGTCCCAGTTCAGGCGTAGTAGCAGCTCCCACTTCTGCCTACCCGAACTGTCTGGTAGGAGGTTCATCTTGATGGATGCTGAATGAGCACTCCTCCTATTCTATATGTTGTCCAGCAGGGTCTTGTCTTCCACCTCTTCAAGATCATTTCTTTCCACCTTGAATAGGACCCTCCTACTGTGCACATTTTGGGGCCATCTGCAATCACACGAGGCAAGCGTTAGTAAGGTTGTTTTGGAAATCAAGTTATACCTTACTACTTGCCTTAATTGAAGATCTTATGTTATAACGTGTGATCGTGCTCGAAGGTTTGTAATGATGAGTCCTATGACTTAGGTGGTTTCCATTTTTAATTTCCTAGTATACCTAAGTGTTATATGATTTTTAGGCACAATTATTCTAACTATTAAAGTTAATTACCCTAACTAATGTCCTTTGGGTGATGATAAATTTCAAAAAATTTAGGCACTTTTTGATAAGTGTCTATTCCCCACGACTAAACTAAACACTCTGGGTTTAAGTAGGTTCAAACAAAATTAAAATTGAAGCACCAGTGCACGAGATATGAGTGAAAAGGAAAGGGTCATGCAATCGCAAGTTGTAGAGAAAAATTTGAACAACTCCCCCTGCATGAATGAAAAAATGATGTTAAGTGTTGTGGTGGGGGTACCTATTTATAGGTAAATAGGATGCGATATCATGTACGATACATCGCGTACATGATATCTCGTCCCTAGTGATGTGATACACCAAGGAAATACCAAATTTTTTAATGATTTTCTTGAAATTAATGTTGAAAAATGGAGGACATTGGCTATTATTAAGATGTTCTAGGGTAATTACATTGATTCGAGAGGCACAATTTATGATAATGATGTGAACTTTAGCAATAAAAACTTGGCAATTAAGAAAAAGGGAATGTAATGGTACATTGAAACGTTGAAATTATAGAGGGATAATAATAGGGAATGAAAATTATGAAAAAGTAAGTTGAGGGTAAGAAATGGTGTGTGTGAACTATGTCCTAAGTGAAGATTACAAAATATTACTGATGAGACGCGAATTGCACAGGCCGCGATACTGCGTACACGATATCATGTCTGCCGCAATATCGCATCCCCTGCGATATCACATACGCAATATTGCGTCGTTCCCTGTGATATCGTGTACGTGAGATGGCGGTCCACCACCAAATCTATAAATAAGAGGTGGCACTTCCCTTATTTCTCATCCTAGGAATAAAGTAGCGAACCTCTGGTGGATTGATCACCCCAGAGATAGAATATTTTCCATGTGCCCGCAGTAGGAGTCCCCCAAGTGAACGGTTCTTTATTCGAGCAACTTTGTACCTGAACGTAAGTTGTGTATGGCAATAAAGACGAGCTTTGTGGATAAACCTTGCAGTGCATGGATAGGTTTAATTAATGTTATTTACTGCTTTCCTAGTAACGTGGCATAAGTACGACTTGGTTACGAGCGTTGACAAACGTGTACGGCTAGCCAAGGAATTGGCTACTCATCGCGAGTAGATTCTCTCACCCTTTCCTTCTAGAACATGGGACAAGTAAGACTTGATTACGAGCATCTACGAATGTGTACGGCTAGTCAAGGAATCGGTTGCTTGTCACACTTAGGTTAGTTAAGTGCCTCAATATGACCGCTTCGAGCACGTGCATTATGTGTGGTAATCCCAGTAACGATTAGCGTTTGGTAGCCATAGTTTCACAGTTCAGGGTGTGTATGGCAAGTGGGAACGGATGCTAATGCTAGGACTTAGTGCTGTAGCTAGAGTTAGTTTTAGTTTCTCAACCCTTCACCATTTTTCATAGGAGATAAATCTGAAAATACCAAAAAAATCATATACCTCAGACTTGCTTAACCATACACCGTGACACATACAAGCAAGCCTGGGAAGACAATGAACGATTAACCGCAAGTGTTTCTTGTGGCGTTTAGGCATTTAGTCTACGAAGCTCAACTGGATCATGCATGCTATGCTTGTTTCATATGGTTGAGTGTAGGGGTGCCTCGCCACTCATCATTGGCGCCGTTGTCAGGGACTAAGTGTTTTTTACGCCAATTAGAACATTAGGAATCATTCACATCGTTGTGAGCCTCAAAGAACCTTTGGGTTAACTAATTAATTAAGAACATAGATAATGGTAAATAGCACACCATTAGGATGGCTTCTTCTCATGAAATCAACTCACCTAAGGATAACATAGAAGATAGTCAGCATCACACGCATAACCGAGACCAGCCATGTCCTAAACAGTATACAATAACTTATACTCATCCCGATGAGTATATCCCTGATTACACTTTTACTCTCCATCAGGACGAACAGTTGCACTGGAGAGATTTGTTTGGTAATATAGTTTTACCACCAGATTGATCTGTTCTGAACATGCTTTTCCGTGGATTGGCACAGATTGGCATGCAGGTCTTATTCATTGAATACGCTGCTGGAAGATATCATATAAGGGATTATCATCCCACCGCTTTGCAACATATTTAGGACGAAAGGCAGGAGAGCCAACATTCATTGTTGAAGGGCAAGGTCCCCCATGTCCTTAGTGAAATAGGAGACGAGGAACCCCTCACAATGGGTTTCTTAGAAAATGATGTTCCACCCCCTCACAATGGTGAAGAGGTTAGACATCAGGGCCTTTGATCAACTGCACATGCTACAGGCTCTGATCCCCGTGAGCACCAACTGTTCACGGTAGGAACAACCACTCACACTAAGGATGGACACTTAGATCATTACAACGATCGGGGCCGAAGCAGCCGAAGAGAAGATAAGAAACATCACCATGGTGATGGATCCCCTTCCTCTTCTCTTTCATCTCACCATTCACACTCTCCTTCCACATCTAGGCGTAGCCATTGTGAACATAAAGGGGAGGGTAAAAGTAAAGAGGATGAAAGGCCTTGACAGGAAGGTCGAGAGAAGTTAGGACAAGGGCAAGGATCTAGGGAGAGTAGGGAACCACCACGCAGACATCACAGATGTCATGAAAGAGATGATCATGACAAACCCCTACTCGCAACCCAAAGCATGCTAGACATCACAGAGGTAGTTAGGATCCCCACAAGGCACTTAAAAGACAGTAGGATCAAGCATTTGGACATAAATAATATCCCACATTTTGAAGGGGGATATAACGCTGATCCTCAACATCATTTACAGGCATTCCACGATGCCTATGCCTTGCAAAATATAGATAATGAGTGGCAAAAACTTAAGTTGTTTCCAAGGACACTCATTAAAGAAGCAGAGAGCTGGTACCGGTCCTTAGAACCGAAAACCATCAGGAGGTGGAGTACAATGCTTGAATTGTTCAACAACAAATATCAAACATACTCCAGAGTGTCCAACTTGTGTAAGTAGATCCAAGGCTAGAAACAAGGTGCTTATGAACCCTTGGATGCTGCCATGGCCCATTACTATACACTGCTACATCATTGCCCAGGCCATGGGTATGCTAAACGAGATCAACTTCGCCACATCGTGGATGGGCAACAAAATGAAACGAGAAGAACTCTTGGGACTTACGCCCAAGGGAGACTTTCCCAACTAAGAGCCCATGAAGTTGAANCCAAAAGTTAACAACCGAGGTATCGGCTAAGGTAGACCAAATGTGGGATTCCTTAGACTCAAGAATAGAAATAGTCCTAAAAATCATCGAAGAGTCTAAGGTAGAACAAGGTAGTGACAAAGGCAAAACCAAGCAGAGAAACTTAAGCCCTGCACATAACAAGGGTAAGGGGAAAATTCCTATCTCCGATGAGGCTGTAAATTCTGATTCAAACGATGATGGTGGATGTGAGGTCTGCTACTATGACCATCCTAAGGGATGTTTCACAATTATCTTACATCTGCAAAAGTCTGGGGTGTATGCATTAAATCCAAGACTTAATCAACGGAAAACACCCTGAAGGTTACCTTACCCACAAGGTAACCCAAGGCAGTTCTACCAACCCTTGACATATTATTCAAGTGGAACACGTCCATAGCCCATTGGACAACATCAGTAGTGGCAATACCCACAGTCATGGGGGATGCCACCGCCAACATAGCAGTACCCTTACCGACAGATTGATCCTCACAGATATTATGTGTAGCAGCCGGTTCCTCTAGGTGACTCTACGGGTCACATAAAACCTCCATGTTACTACCAAGTTCAAGAACATTTTAGGACTCCCCCTCCTTCGAGAAACATCCCATACCCACGATATCCTCCAAGTTGATTTGCATCTCTTACACCTATGGCCACACCACCAACCACTCCAACAAAAGCCAGAGTAAATCCCACTCAACTACGACAACCTACTACTACGAGGGCCTCAAAGCCTTCAATATCAGTTGGTTCTAACAATTGTTCACCAAAAAGACCCTTCCTTAGGACCAACAATCCAACCAAGCCTTCACCATCACAAGCAGTTGAACATCCTAACACTCCCATAACCAACACGGTTTTGGAAAATCCTCCAGTGGAAAAACCATTTCCAATGCATACAGTTATGTTAACACATACAGTAACTGACTGGATCAAGGTGGGCCACCTCCCAAAAAAATTATCAAATCCGAGAGTCCCCTTAGTTTACCTCCAAGTCGCTGGGAATGAAACCCATATGGCTCTTCTTGACTCAGGTTCTAGGGTCAACTTAATATCACAAAAACTGTATAAAACCTAGAACTTGCCTCCACTCAAGAAGAGCAACATTCACCTAGGGCTGGCTAACCAATCCATCATTGTTCCTATGGGACAGGTTGAAGACATCGTTACCACTGTCGGTGGATGGTCATATCCAGCCGATTTCCTAGTGATCGAAATAAACAATGACAAAGGGGATTTCCCAATTATCATGGGAAGGGCATGGTTAAATACAATCGACGCACGCTTAGGAATTCGTAACCTTTCCCTAGAAATATCCAAGACAAATACATTTGGAAAATTTAAGAGGAAAAGAGTTCCATGCATCGCATATAGTGACACAGGGTGTCATTGCATGCAGAAATCATGGGTAATGCGAAGTTTAACATTTCCTGCATGCGATCGATGTGCACAGGACATTAATATACAAAAGTGCCTATATGCAACAGCCACAAAACAAGAAAACACCCAGTGGCTAATGGTTGATGAAGATAACAACCCAACTACCTGCATGGAACTAGCTGAGGGAATAACTAGTGCTTACCTTGAAAGCGCAGAAATATTGGAGCAAGTTCGTTGCCAACATCCAACCCTTAACTCTGAAAATATTAATTGGGGGAAGTTGGAGATTCTTGAGGAGTTTAAACAAGAGCCCCTGGAGTTAAAACCGTTATCCACCAGTCTGGAATACGCAACCCTCAAAAGTGAAAAACTGGTGATCATCAATGCAAATCTCGTGCCCACACAAAAAGAAAGCTTAATAAGGGTAATAAACAAGTGGTCAACTACCTTTACTTGGTCGTATCCTGAACTAACTGGAATAGATCCTTGGATATGCTAGCATAGGATTTATACAGACCCCTCTATGAAACCTTGCAAGCAACCCCAGAGGCGATTGAACCCGAAACTAAAACAAATTGTTAAAGAAGAACTAGAACAACTTCTCAAAGCTAGGTTCATTTACCCTATCGCTGAGAGCGAATGGGTTAGCCCTCTTGTCATCGTACCAAAAAAAGGAGGTAAATGGATGGTATGTATAGATTTTAGGTTGTTAAATATGGCAACATTCAAAGACCACTTCCCACTGCCATTTGTGGACCAAGTCTTAGACACTATAGCAGGGCATCACTATTATAGTTTTCTGGATGGATATAGTGGGTACAACCAAATACGCATTGCACCAGAAGACCAAGCCAAAACAACGTTCACTAGTCCTTGGGGAACGTTTGCATATAAACAAATGCCTTTTGGCTTGTGCAATGCACCTACCACGTTCCAACGCTTAGTTCTAAGCATTTTTCAACAACAAATAGGCAATGGAGTAGAACACTTCATGGACGAATTCTCTACTTATGGAATGAGCTTTGATCAAGCCCTCCACCTATTAGAGCAAGTATTGAAACAATGTGTTGGAACTAACCTTAAGCTCAACTAGCAGAAGAACCATTTGATGGTTCAAGAGGGAATTGTGCTGGGGCACAAAATTTCACAATCAGGAATCGAAGTTGACCCAGAAAAAATTAAAGTCATCCAAGGAATCACCCGATAACCAGAAACTGTTAAAGACGTGAGGTCATTCCTTGGACACACTAGCTACTATAGGAGGTTTATTGCAAACTTCTCAAAAGTTTCCAAACTATTGGTAGAATTAACAAAAAAAGATGCACCATTCAAATGGACCAGGGAATGTGAACAAGCATTCCAAGCTCTTAAACAGAGGCTTGTGGAAACTCCCATTCTACAAGCACTTGACTGGTCCAAACCATTCCATATTATGACTGATGCATCCAATTATGCTTTAGGAGCTGTACTGACATAACTAGATGAACAAAAATGACCTTATTACATCCATTGTGCCAATAAAAGCATCATCGGTGCACAACTTAACTACACAACTACAGAAAAAGAATTAATGGTTGTTGTGTTTGCACTGGATAAATTTAGGCACTATGTATTGGGTTACAAGGTATATATCCACACAGATCATAGTGCAATTAGGTTCCTTATGAATAAGCCAACAGTTAGCCCATGTATCATATGTTGGTTGGTGATTCTTCAGGAGTTCGATTTAACTATTGTAGACTGCAAGGGCACAGAGAACGTCATTGTCGATCACCTATTTTAGTTGCGATGGGACAACAAAGAGGACGAATACGCGGTATCTGACCATTTTCCTGATGAAACCCTCTTTGCTGGTGTAATAAATAATCAACCCATGGAAGTAAACTGGTATAGCAGCATTCTCACTTATCTCACTTCACAAAAAATACCACAAAGATTAGACTTTAGGAAGAAAAAACAGTTCCTTCACAACATCAAATACTTCATGGAAATCGGGGGACAACTCTATAAAGTCTACCCTGATGGCCTAGTTCGATGTTGTGTGCCTAATCAAGATCAATTAAAAGTTCTCCAGAATGCTCATGAGGGCCCCTGTGGGGGTCATTATGCTGGGAGACGAACGGCCACTAAAATCTTGCTTGCAGGATATTATTGGCCAACACTATTTCAGGATGCCCATCATTTTGCTCAATCCTGTGAGTGCTGCCAATGTGATGGGGGAATGACTACTAGGATAGAGGATCCACAACAATGGATTCAACCTTTAGAACCCTTTGACATTTGGGGGATTGATTTCATGGGACCAATTACACCAATGTCCAATGGAAAAGCATATATAATCATTGTTGTTGATTACTTAACCAAATGGGCTGAAGTAGCTGTTGTAATAGATTTCACATCATCTATAGCTACTGAATTTGTACAACAACAAATCATTAATAGGTTTGGTGTGCCACGTGCACTTATTTCCGACAATGGAACGCATTTTACAGGTGCAACCTTTAGAAAGTTGATGCAACGCTTAGGGGTTGAGCATACACTGACCACACCTTACCACCCCCAAGCTAATGGTCAAGCTAAAGTTACTAATAGGGAGATTACCAGAATATTAACATGAACAATTAGCAAATTTAGGCGATACTAGAGCACGAAACTGAATGACACTCTTTGGGCGTATCATTCCACTTGGAAGCTCCCTATAGGATATTCTCCCTATGAGCTAGTGTACGGGAAACTTCCAAAACTACCTATACAGAGTGAGCTCCATACACTATCCATGGCTTGTGAACTTCACCTGGATCTCGACCTAGCACAAAAATAACCACTAGCAACTTTGAATGTGTTAGACGAGAATTGATTGGTTGCACTATCGTTAAATGAGTTGCACAAAGCACACAGTAAACAATGGCATGACTTAAGGATCTGAAGGCTTAGGTATAAACTAGGAGATAAGGTCCTTTACTGGAACCCCACACATGTACCCCAACGTACGAAGTTTCAGACCTTGTGGAAAGGACCTTACATTATTCATACTACATTTTCCTCCAGAGCCATGATGATATATAAGCCTGATAGCCTGGATAAAAGGTTATTGGTTAATGTACAACAAACAAAACCTTTCTATGAATTTGCACCAACCAGTACAAGTTACACTTCTACCAGCGGTCAACCACACTCACTATTTCGGATCTCTCCCTTACAACTTAGTCATGGGAGAGATGGCCACCTATGCTAATCATATGGGGCCCTCAGTTCTATTTCAATTTTTGTTTTAAACATTTTTTTTTTACAACATTTTTGTTTTACACATTTTTGTTTTATAAATTTATTTAACTTTTCTAATTTTTGTTTTACAAATTTCTTTAAACTTTTCTTGTTTTTGTTTTACACCATCATTATACTTTTCTATTTTGTGTGTGTGTGTGTGTGTGTGTGTGTGTGTGTNTTTGATATGGCAGGCAATGAGATCACTTCATCCATCCATCCACCAAAGTTTATGGTTTCTCTTGGCTTGGAAATGTATAGTTCCCTTTTAATAAGAACTTTAACGAATCAGTGACTGGGCATTTCTCAAACTAAGGAAGGACTCAAGGATTGCAAAGGGTGTGACTTCAAGGGAACTTGATGCTTTTGTGTTGGTCATTCACTTGGGTGCTTAGGTGTTTTCTTATTGATTTTTCTTACCGTTCCAATGTTACCCAATAATCAGAAGCTGAGACAATAAAAATAAAGAAGTCTTTGCATGGTGTGGTCCCCACGCATAAACACACAAAACCAAAAAAAAAATCAAAGTGAGGATTCAAAGCACACCCCTTAGATGAAATAAAATTTGGACTGCAAGAACTGGTTATGGAACCCAAGTGTTCCCTCTAACTAAGGCCCTTCTCGCTTCCCGTTCTCTCCTTTGTTTCATTGGCATGGTGGTGGCTCTTCGAAGATGCATCCTCGTTATCCAAGTGGATGGTTTAACCAAATGCATTGATGCGAAGTCACTGGAAGTGGTTGGTTTGAGGCCAGAGTTAGAATGAGATTTGCCGAGTCCCATTAACCATAAAACACACAAGGGGTTGTACACCGCCTTGTCCTTGGGATTCCATTCCGCTCCTCTTCTCTCCATCCTTCTCTCCATTGTTCACCTCATTACTGGTTGTATCATTAGTGTATATATTTTGGTTGATGCATTGTTTTCTTTTCGGTAAATTCTAGCGGTTAAGACTTTAACTCTTGTTCCAAAGGACATTCCCAGAGCATACGGACTCTTTGAATGAGGGATTTGTCAGGGCATTAAGGGCATGAGCCTGCTTTGGGGAGGACCCACTGAAATTTCTATTTGGAACATTAATTAACTTCTTTTCCTTAACATTTTACAATTAATTTTATTTTTGTTCATTTCCATCTTAACATCCCTTTCATTGATGCCATTGTTGTCCCTTTTTACCTATGTTTCTTACTCCTTTTCTTTCTCCATTCTAACGCTACCAGAGGTTCGCGATTAGTCATGGGGGTATGGGGCCTGGTTTTTCGATTTTTCTCCTAAGCCCTGAATTTTTTCGTTTTTCTTCCTAACCCCTACATCTTCGATAGTCATCATCTACATTTTTCCAGATCCATATCAGCCATACCACAACCTAGCCAATGAACCTACACCGAAGCATGGTATTATTTACTTAATGATTCAATTACCCTTGCTAATATATGATTGTGTTATGTGTGCATATGGCAATCATACAACAATGGAATGGATCTGGATCAAACACTTGGAATGGAGCAGTGCTGAAGCAGCTATGCAAGGAGCAAAATTGATAATGCGCTTACAGATGGACAATGAAAGGCGCAATCTAGGCATTGGCAGCAACACGACTCTTCTCTCTTCTTCTCTTCTATTCTCTCTCCTCTTTTCTCTCAGCTGCCAAGTGTGGCCTGATGTCATTGTAATAAGGTGTTCACCCTTGTTGTCATGAACACCAGTCTTGTCAAGTCTTGTAATACTGAACCATTCACATGTCATTCCATTAGTTCCATTTCCCCTGAATAATGCCATACCTACCTGATACTATTGTAAAGAACTTGAGGACGAGTTTTCATTCAGTCATGGGGGTATGATGAGATGCGAATTGCACAGGCCATGATATCGTATACGCGATATCGCGTCTGCCGCAATATCGCATCCCCTACGATATCACGTACGCGATATCTATAAATAAGAGGTAGCACTCCCCTCATTTCTCATCCTAGGCATAAAGTAGCGAAGCTCTGGCGAATTGATCACCTCAGAGATAGAATATTTTTCATGTGCCCGCAGTAGGAGTCCCCCAAGTGAACGGTTCTTTATTTGAGTAGCTTTGTACCTGAACAAAAGTTGTGTATGGAAATAAAGACGAGCTTTGTGGATAAACCTTACAGTGCATGGATAGGTTTAATTAATGTTATTTACTGCTTTCCTAGTAATGTGGCATGAGTACGACTTGGTTACGAGCGTTGACGAACGTGTACGGCTAGCCAAGGAATCAGCTACTTTTTGTTTTATGGCACTTTTTGTTTTTCTTTCTTTTCTCTTTTTTCTTTTTTCTTTTTCACTTTACTGAATCTAGAGAAGCTGACAACCTTTAGGCATGGGTGGATTTCTTTCTGGTGGGACCTCCTAGAGCAGTGTTTGATTTTGAATGCCCTTTTGATTACTCTTACTCCCATTTTCATTAGATCTACAAGGATCTTAGTACAACCACGTTGCATGATAACATCAACAGATGTCACCAAAGAGAATCCATAAGTCCCCTCGATGTCACACCCTAATCATTCCCTCTTGGTCCATCCTTCTTCATTTTGGGTACAATGAACACAAAATTAATTTTAAGTTTTTTAAAATGTCAAGAATATCATTGTACCCTCGAATAAAACCTCTTATTTGTAAAGTGGATGAGTAGGTATAATGGGCTCACTATCCCAAATAATTGATCACTCATGAATTAATAACATAGAACACACCTCAACCAATGACCCACATGAGTGTTTTATTTGTAGATGATATTACTTACAAAAACGTGAAAAGACAAAAACACAAAAAGATAAAAAGATAAAAAAAAGTTGAAAAATGAAAAACTAGAAAACAAAAAGTTGTAAAATTAAAGAAACCTAAAAAATATTTATTAATCCTGCTTGTCATTGAAATGGGGGATGTCCCTCATAACTAGTCAGTTGAGGATGACAAGGATTAATAAATGTAAGATGAGGATCCTTGCATATTGGAAGTATTGGAACCGGTCTATACTTATCCCCTCAGAGTTCACACACTTGATTATAATGAGTATAGTGGGGCACTTTATATGATGTAGTTCTCGGATAACGAGTTTACCCACTATGATATTTGGGATCATTAGATGGTATGCAAGTATTGAGATGATGCCTCCCATGATTATGTTCATTGGGCTGTATGGTTGTTGGAGTGTGAGTTGGTGGCCCTGATGAAGTTACATGAGGCATTGGGTTCAAAGACAAGGGTGCACCATAGTGTGGGACTTCTGCTGAGTTGGAGGATGTAGTGGCCTCTAAATTATGTTGTCCCTTCTTACAACCATGTTTAAAGAAGGGGTGCTTTTGATGTTGTTGAGGTTTCTCACTACTGTTGGTAGTAGTAGCACAAGTGTTGTTCATGGGTTGTTGCGGTGGTGCAAGTACCTTAGGAACAATTGGTGGCACTGTAGAAGGAGGAAAAGGATGAGAATGTTGAAAGTTAGGAGGAGTATAAGGTGCACAAGGTGGTGGTTGTGTTAGAGGTATGGGTTGATAGTATTGTGGAGAATAGTATTGTGATGAGATAAAGTGTAGTGGCCTAGTTGGAGAAATAGGATATTGAACAAGATAAGTGTTTGGGTTCAGAAAATATGAAGGGTGCCTCCATTTTAAGGGTGGTCTCCCCCACGATTGGGATTGTTGCCATTGTGGTCGAACATAGTATCTTTGTACGAACTCTGGATGTAACGTGTTTTCCCAATGCTCATGTAAATGCAACAATATTGGGCATTGGCCCTTGGGGTGATCGTACAGGCATATGTTGCATTCATATGTATGATTGGCAGTTGAGCACTTATTTTCTTTATCCCTTCTTTTCGATTCTCTACTATGTTGTCCTGCTTCTTGGGTTGTCAAAACTTTATCTCCAATATTGTTGATAAATTCTCCACACTTTTGATACATCCATTCTAACATTTTATTGATCTTTTCCTCAACTTCTTCTAACAATTGTTGTATTGGCAAAGATAATGTTTCCACCTTGAGATTGGTTGATTTCTCCTTTTTATGATCATGGACCTTTGTTGAGTTAATATTTTGGTCCCATTGATGTTTTTCAACACTCTCCCATATAGCTAATTCTCCTTCTTCTTTTGCTCTTCGCTTAATAAGCTCTTGGACTTGATGGGTTCATAGTTCATATAGTTGACCTTGGGCATATATTCCTAAGGTCTCTCTTGTTTCATTACATAGCCCATCAATAATATGGTACATTAGCCTTTCCTTGGAAAACCCATGGCTTGAACAGTTGTTTAATAGTGCATCATATCTTTCTAAGGCCATGTCCAAGGGTTCATGTTTTGCTTGTTTCCATCCTTGGATTTATTTCCTCAAGTTTGACACTCTTGCGTAGGTTTGATATTTTTCGTTAAAGACTTCTACCATTTTTGACTAGCATCGTATTGTATTTGGTTTTAATAATCTATACCATACTTTTTCTTGGTCAACGAGTGTCATAGGAAAGAGCTTAAGTTTTTGCCACCTATTATCAATGTTATTCCATGTGTAGGCATTGTAGAAGGCTAGTAAATGTTGATGCAGATCTAATTCATAGCCGCTTGAAAATGTAGGAAAGTTATTTAAATCGAGCTTGGGTAGTCAGCTCTCTTTCTGATGCCTATGTGAGATTTGAATAGCCTCTTGTATTTGTGTTAGGCTTGTAGTGGCCAATAGTGGTTCATTGTCATTGGGTAAGTTATGCTTTAATGTATTGGGATGACGTTACTTTTGTTCATGTTTATAAGAAACCCCTACTTCAGGTTGTATACTCCAATCTTCATCATCATATAGTTCGTTGGTTCTCCAATGAACTTTCTCACTAAGTGTGGCATTATCATTATCTTGTAGGAGAGGCATGGTTGTGAAGTTGTGTGTGAAATTACGTGTGACTTTTAATAATTATTTTTTCTAGAAGATATATCATTAATTCCTTATATAGCGACCTTGTATGATATAACTAATCTAGATAACTAGCACCATCCCTGGCAATGATGCCTATGATGAGTGGCGAGATACCCCTACACTCAACCATACGAATACGAGTGTTTTCACGCATGATCTGGTCAAACTCCGCAAATGGACTAGTTGTGGCACCTATATCATTAACCTTAGGTCACAGTTTTCTATCTTCCCACCTGGACTAGTATTATATTTGTCACGTATGGTTTAGTCCATAGTGATGTGTATGATGTGTTCCTAATTCTAACGCTACTCTTGAAGGAAATGGAAGGTAAGATTAACTAAGCTAAGCTAGGAGGAAAAGGTAAGAAAATCTAATCTAGCCTAAGTACGATGAGCAGCCATTCTTTGATTATCTATACACATCTTGGACTTCGTGCACAACTACCACTGGGATTACCAAGTGTAGATCCTAGGTACACCACTGAGATACCAAGTAGTCACACTTAAATGCTCGTAATCAAGTCATACTCATTCCACGTTACTAGGAGACAAAGGTGAGAGAGAGAGTAGTAAATAACAAATAAATAAATAAAAAAAGTGAATGCTGAAATGATGAAGTAATCTTGATCTTTATGATTGGTCATGTGCGCGTCCAAGTACATCATACTCGAATAAAGAATGTCGTACAATTACATTCACCACACTGCAGGCAGACACGGGAAAAATAATCTAACTCTGGAGGGATCAAACTGCCAGAGTCTAGCTACAATCTAACTCCTAATTATGAAACAAGGGAGAGCGACTTCTTATTTATAGACATTGCAGCAGACTGCGATATCGTGTATGTGATATCGTAGGGGAAGACACGATATCGCAGCCCATGCTATATCGTGTCCCATCGCATGTTTTCCTAGAAACATGATAAAAGACTTTATAATTACCCTTTTCATCTCAAAGAAAGTTTTTATAACTCTCTCTATATTTAAATAAGAGCTTTTAAAAGGAATCATAACTGAAGAATACTATACATGAACAAAGATTAAGATATGATTAACCACAACCATCCTTTTAGCTAAAATGAATATTTTGGAATTCATTTTCTTTCTTAACTTTTTATATAGTGATGGGACATGATATCACATGGGCTGTGATATTGTGTATGAAATATCATGTCTGCCATGATATCGCATCCCCCGTGATATCACATATGCAATATCGCATCTTCCCCTGCGATATAGCGTACACGATATCGCAGTCCGCCGCAATGTCTATAAATAAAAAATGTCTCTCCCTTGTTGATCATCCAAGTTTAGTTCCTTAGTGAAACTCTAGTAGTTTGATCCCTCTAGAGATAGAATATTTTTTAGTGTCTACCCACAATGTGGTGATTGTAATTGTACGACATTCTTTATTTGAGTGTGACGTACTTGGACGTGCACATGACTGGCAATAAATATTGAGATTACTTCATTATTACAACATTCACTTGTTATTCATTTATTTATTTAATTGTTATTTATTTCTTTCCTAATTATTCTCTCTCACCCTTATCTCCTAGTAACACATAATGAGTACGACTTGATTACGAGCATTTAAGTGTGACTACCTTGTATTCCAGTGGCATACCTAGGATCTATGCTTAGTAATCCCAGTGGTAGTCATGCATGAAGTCCAAGATGTGTACAGATAAGCAAGAAATGGCTACTCATTGCACTTAGGCTAGTTTAGAATTTCTTACCCTTTCTCTCCTAGCTTAGCTTAGTTAATTTTACCTTCCATTGCCTTTACGAGTAGCGTTAGAATTAGGAACACAGCATACACCTCACTCTGGACTAAACCATACGTGACAAAGATAATACTAGTCTAGGTGGGAAGACAGCGAACTACGACTTAAGGTTAATGATCTAGGTGCCACAACTAGTCCATCTGCGGAGTTCGACCGGATTGTGCGTGAAAACGCTCGTATTCATATGGTTGAGTGTAGGGGTATCTCGTCACTTATCATTGGTGCCATTGTCGGGGATGGTGCTAGTTATCTAGATTAGTTATATCATACAAGGTCATTGTAAAGGACTTAACAATATATCTCTTAGAAAGAAAAAAAATAATTATTAAAAGTCACATATAAATTCACACACAACTTCACAATAATGCCTCCCCTACAAGACAATAATAACACCATACTTAGTGAGGAAGTTCATTGGAGAACCAACAAAATATATGATGATGAAGATTGGAGTATACCAGCTGAAGTGGGGGTTTCTTATGAACATGAACGAAAGAAACATCATCCCAACACATGAAAGCATAACTTACCCGATGACAATGAATACGTACTGGCCACTACAAGCTTAACGCAAATACAAGAGGCTGTTCGAATCTCACGTAGGCATCATAAAGAGAGTCGTCTACCTAGGCTTGATTTAAACAACTTTGTTACATTCTCAAGAGGCTATGAATTAGATCCACAACAACATTTACTAGCCTTCTACGATGCCTGCACATGGAATAACATTGATAACGGGTTGCAAAAACTTAAGATCTTCCCTATGACACTCGTTGACCAAGCAAAAGTATGGTATAAATCATTAAAATCAAAGACAATACGATGCTGGTCAACAATCGTAGGAGTATTTAATGAAAAGTATCAAGCCTCACAAGAGTGTTGGCCTTGAGGAAACAAATGCAAGGATGGAAAAAAGTACAACATGAACCCTTGGACATGGCCTTAGAAAGATATTATGCACTATTAAACAATTGTCCAGGCCATGGGTTCTCCGAGGAAAGGCTAGCATACCATATTATTGATGGGCTATGTAACGAAACAATAGAGACCTTAGGAATATATGCCCAAGGTCAACTATACAAACTACAAATCCATCAAGTCCAAGAGCTTATTAAGTAGGTAGCAAAAGAAGAAGGAGAAATAGCTAGATAGAAGAGTGTTGAAAAACATCAACAGGACCAAAATTTCAACTTAACAAAGGTCCATGATCATAACAAGGAGAAATCAACCAATCTCAAGGTGGAAGAATCATCTTTGCCAATACAACAATCATTAGAAGAAGTCAAGGCAAAGATTAATAAGATGTTGGAATGGACGTATCAAAATTATGGAGAATTTATTAATGTTATTGGAGATAAAGTTTTGACAACCCAAGAAGCAGGATAAAAAATTAGACAATTGGAAAGAAGGAATAAGGAAAATAAGAGCTCAACTTCCAATCACACGTATGAATGCAATATATGCCTGTATGATCACCCCAAGGGCCAATGCCTAATATTGTTACATTTACATGAGCATTGAGGAAATATGTTACATCCCGAGTTCATACAGAGATACTGTGTTCAATCACAGTGGCAACAATCCTAGTCATTGGGGAGACCACCCTTAGACTGGAGGCACCCTTCATATTGTTTGAATCCAAATGCTTATCAAGTTCAACATCCTATTTCTCCAACTGGGCCACTGCACTCTATCTCACCACAGTACTATTTTCCACAATACTATTAGCCCATACCTCCAACACAGCCACCACCTTATGAACCTTACACTCCTCCTAACTTTCAACATTCTCATCCTTTCCCTCCTTCCACAGTGCCACCAACTATTCCTAAGGTACACCACTACAACAAGCCACGAACAACACTTGTGCTACTACTACCAACAGTAGTGAGAAACCTCCCCAACATCCAAAGCACCCCTTCTTTAAACATGGCTGTAAGAAAGGACAACCCAATTTAGAGGCCACCACATCTTCCAACTCAGCACAAGTCCCACACTATGGTGCACCCTTACCTTCGAACCCAACACCTCATGTAACTTTATCAGGGCCACCAACTAACACTCCAACAACCACATGGCCCAATGAACACAACCATGAGAGGCATCATCCTAATCCTTACATACCATCTAATAGTCACAAACATCATAGTGGGTCAACTCGTTATCCAGGAACTACATCATATAAAGTGCCCCACTATGCCCACTATAATCAAGTGTGTGAACCCCGAGGGGATAAGTATGGACAAGTTCCAATACTTTCAACATGCAAGGATCCCCATCTTCCATTTATTAATCCTTTCCATACTCAACTGTTTAGTTATGGGGGATATCCTCCATTCTAATAACAAGAAAGATTAATAAATAATTTTCATTTTCTTTGATTTTTCAATTTTTATTTTCCAGTTTTTATTTTTTTTCAACTTTTTGTTTTATCTTTTTATCTTTTTGTGTTTTTTTCCTTTTGTGTTTTTGTAAGTAATCTCATCTACGAATAAAACACTCATGTGGATTGTTGGTTGAGGTGTGTTCTATGGTATTAAGTCATGAGTGATCAATTATTTGGAAAAGTGAGCCCATTACACCCACTCATCCACTCTACAAATAAGAGGGTCTATCTAGGGGTACAATGATATTCTTGATATTTTTTAAAAAACTTAAAATCAATTTTGTATTCATTGTACCTAGAATGAAGAAGGATTGTCCAAGAGAGAATGATTAGGGTGTGACATCAAGGGGACTTGTGGATTCTCTTTGGTGACATCTATGGGAGTTATCATGCAACTTGGTTGTACTAAGATCCTTGTAGATCTAATAAAAAATTGGAGTAAGAGTAATCAAAAGGGCACTCGAAGATCAAAGGTTGTTCTAGGGGGTCCGACTGGAAAGACATGCACACATGCCTAAAGGTTGGCAGCTTCTCTGGATTCAGTAAAGTGAAAAAGAAAAAAAAGGAAAGAGAAAAAGAAAAGAAAAACAAAGTGCCATAAAACAAAAATCACTCCTCCCTTGAATAAAAACGCCAAGTGATTGTACACTGTGTTGTTATGGTACTCTCATAGTTGTTCATCATGGGATGAAACGATACGATGTCACTGATTAGAGGACTAGACTTGGTCCTGATCTTGGAATGACAGGTGAATGACATGTTAATCATGCTTTTCACGTAGGATTCACTATGCCCTAGGTCAGTTACCTCATGTCCCAATCTCTACGATCCCTTTCTATACCTCGTCTCATCTCACTATTCATGTAATTGTAGCTCGTGTCCCATGTAGCATAGAATTTTCATCTCATTCCAATATTTACATGTGTGTGTTTTGTGGAGTTAGTGCGGATTACCTTTAACCCTTCTAGTGCCCACAGACACTTGAAGTGTGGTTACACAAGGGAATTATAGGTTGAAACCTGCTTTGGGGAGGACCCTCTTGTGTAATCTTTTGTAATCTTTTCTTATGACATAGTTCACACACACAATTTCTTACCCTCAGCTTAATTTTTCAATTGATTTTATTTCCCTATTATTATCCCTCTAAATTTCAACATTCCAATGTACCATTACATACCCTTTTTTCTTAACTGCCCAAGTTTTTATTTGATAAAATTCATATATCATCATTACTGGTGCCTTTTGAATTAATGAAATTACCCTAGAACATTTTGATTATAGCCAATGTCCTCAATTTTCAATGTTAATTTCAAGAAAATTCTTTAAAAATTTGATATTTTTCATGTGTCTCATATTACTTGGGACAAGATATCATGTACGCAATATCGCATGGCATGCAATATCACGTACGCGATATCGTGTCCCATAAACCTATAAATAAGTACCCCTACCGCAACACTTAGCATCATTTTGCCATTTCCATGGGGGGAGTTTTTGGAATTTTTCTCTATGACTTGCAATTGAGTGACCCTTGCTTTTCTACTCATATCTCGCTCATTAGCGCTCCGATTTTTATTCCATTTGAACCTACTTGAACTTGGAGTGTTTAGTTTAGTTGTGGGGGAGAGACACTTGCCAAAAAGTGCCTAAATTTTTTGAAATTTATCATCGTCCAAAGGACATCAATTAGGGTAATTAACTTTAACACTTAGAATAATTGTTCCTAAAAATCATTTAACCCTTAGGTTTACCAGGATATTAAAAATGGGAACCACCTAAGTCATAGAACTCATTATTACAAACTTTCAAGCATGATCACACGACATAACATAAGATCTTTAATTAAGGCAAGCAGTAAGGTATAACTTAACTTCAAAAACAACCTTACTAATACTTGACCTGTGTGATTGACAGTAGGAGGGTCCTATTCAAGGTGGAAAGAAATGATCTCATAGAGGTGGAAAACAAGGTCCTGTTAGAAAACATGTAGAATAGGAGGAGCACTCATTCAGCATCCATCAAGATGAACCTCCTACTAGACGATCCGGGTAGGTAGAAGGAGGAGCTACTGCAACACCTAAACTGGGACAACAACTCACGTTGCCCCCAAAATGTGTTCAGGCTATCCATGAGAAGTCTACATTCGCTATGGTGATTGTGGAGTTAAACTTTGAATCTTTTGTAAAGTTTGCTCTTGAGGCTATTAGGGATCACCTCAAAGGATCTCCCTTATGGCCTATCCTCTCTAAAAGTGGTGCCTAGTACCTAGGAGAGATGTACTAGTTTTACCACAATAAGGAGCAAGGAACCACTGTTAACATTTGGGGTGTGATAGTTGACTTCTCTACATAGGCCATTTTGGAAGTGTTAAACCTTTCGAATATAGGGCCCAAGGTTTCTTGGTTATCTACCCATTCAGACCCCGATGTGTGAAAGGATTGGTTGGAGAAGACTTATGGTAGAGACAAATCTTTTGATGAATTGACGACGGAAGAGATAGTTTACTTCAAAATTGGGACATATCACCTTTTCCCCACAAAAGGCTTGAAAATAATATCCATGTATGTGGCTAAAGGATGCGCAGTGTTGAAGGGAAAGGTTAATGCTAACTTGCCCCATCTATATTTGATGGAGATCCTGAGGTAGTTTGAAGAACATAAGATAAAGAAGATGGTGCTACCTTTCCCCTGTCTTATCAGAAATTTGTGCCAATGTGCGGGTATTTGGGGATACACCAATGACATCCTCCAAAAAGCCCAAACTTCTTCATATGCTGAATTACTAAATGCGCCAGCTCCAAGGAAAAGCACTGGCAAAGAGCTAGGACCAGATCAAGAAGAAGAACAAATGGTTGGACCCAGTCAACCTCCAGCCATGGGTCCCATCCAACAATAAGAAGAAAGGCCTAACATAGGCCAAGATCAGCCGCCACCGTCGCAATACTATAGACCGTCGATGAGCCATCTTAGGACCATCACTAAGATAGTCAATTGGGAAAGTCATGATGATGCAAATCTCTTCTGCATCATTGATGATGTCAATCAGCCTATAGTTTCATTGGATTTCATAAGGGGGAATATATCCATTCAATCAAGAGGAGGAGAAAGTAGATGGTCACAATAGATCTCAGGGAACACAACATCTTTCCAGGTGCAGTTAGAGACTAGTGAAGGGGCCACTGTGCTGGTCATGCAACACCAGAATGTCACAGGAGTTGCAGAAGTGATCGTAAACCACATCAAAGAATCCTTCAACATACCTATTGTGCCACCAGTAGATCTCTCAAGAGCACGAGATGCTCAAACTCTTGCCAAAACCTCAATGACTGCTATGGAACATGAGGATGTACTTGACCGATTACTACAAACAAGGCAAGTTCTGAAGTCCCTGTTTGACATTCCTCAAGATTTCACAGAAATTCAATAAAACCTCATTTCCAAAAAGGGGAAGTTAGGCATATCTAAAGTAAGAGCCGAGCATGCTAAAGCTGAAGTGCAGAAACTACAAGAGCAACTTGTAGCCTTACAAGTAGCATAATAGGACCCTCTGTAATTTGTTCCTGTAGACCAACTAGAAAATTTTAGAACCAAGAAACTAACAAATTTTATTGTAGAGAATAAAAGGGTAACAGAAGAAAAGGAGAAGGTTGTTTGGGATGCCTCCGCAGTAGAAGTGCAAACTCATGCGCATCTTAAGGCACTCAAGGCCTTAGAAGCAGAAAAAAAGTAGTTGGTTGCAGACAACCTTCGGTTGACCACTGTGGAGAAATAAAATAATGTTCTCAATGAACACTTTCATTAGTTATGAGAATAATTTATTTAGATCAACCAAGACATAAGCCATTTAGCTAGAGAAAATTGAACCCTCTCAATGGAGGAGGTATGCGCTATTCGCCAAAAGTCAGCAATTGAGATAAGTGCATGGTAGAATGAAGCTAAAAAACATGATAATCAGAAGGAGAACTTCCATGATTAGGTGGGGATGTATAAACAGATCCTTGAAAAAGAGATCCATATGGCCAAGGCTCAAATCAATACTATCAGTGCTCAACACATTGATTAGAGGGCCATATTGAACACATACACCTTCACCCACCAAGTGGAAGTTTAGAATCGGGACCTGCAGATTCAGGACTTGACAAAATATATGGAGTTGGCAAACCTTAGATATGCCAACCTTGCCATGTTAATAGTAGGACATCCAAGAACAGAGCTTGAGCAGCAGCTAGCTTCCACCCATATCAAATATGAAGCAAAATTTGCAGAACGCAAGAAGCTGTTAGAAAAACTGGATGTTGCAAATTCTGAACTTGAGGTGGTGAAAGCTAGCTACCAGGGGAAAAAATATGTTGTAACCAACTTGGCTCGATGGCTAATAGATCTTCATGAATACAAGGATAAAATCTAGAGCCTATGAGGAGGAACGACAGGTGTTTGCGGCTTGGTATGTTAAGGCCAACCAAAGGTTCTCGTAACTACCCTGTTCATGGGAGGTGCCAACTCCATCAAACATTGGAACACTAGCATGGATGGCACAAGACCCCCAGACTAAAGAGGAGAAGATCCAGGCCATACTTCAATGCCATCAAGCTACAAATCCTGGAGCACATGACAAAGGGAAAGCACCAATGGAGGAGCCACCACCACCAGGAACTACATGAGTTCCAAGTTTTTGTAGTTGTAGTACTTTTTGTGTTGTGTCTTCCCACACTGCAACATCATTTCATTTTTCCCCCATCTAATAATCCCATACCTGTCCACTATGTAATCACTATAAATTGAGGATAAGTTTTTATTCAGTCGTGAGGGTATGATGGGATGCAATATCGCATGGGCCGCGATATCGCGTCTGCCGCAATATCGCATCTTCCCTTGCGATATCGCAATCCATCACAATGTCTATAAATAAGAAGTGGCTCTCCCTTGTTGATCATCCTATTTTAGTTCCTTAGTGAAACTCTGGCAGTTTGATTCCTCCAAAGATAGAATATTTTTCAATGTCTGCCCATAGTGTGGTGATTGTAATTGTATGAAATTCTTTATTCGAGTGTGACGTACTTGGACGTGCACATGACTAGCAATAAAGATCGAGATTACTTCATCATTGTAGCATTCACTTGTTATTCATTTATTTATTTAATTTTTATTTACTTCTTTCCTAATTAGTCTCTCTCATCCTTATCTCCTAGTAACGTGGAATGAGTATGACTTGATTATGAGCATTTAAGTGTGACTACTTGGTATTCCAATGATATACCTAGGATCTGTGCTTGGTAATCCCAGTGGTAGTCATGCACAAAGTTCAAGATGTGTACAGATAATCAAGGAATAGCTGCTCATCGCACTTAGGCTAGTTTAGACTTTCTTACCCTTTCTCTCCTAGCTTAGCTTAGTTAACCTTACCTTCCAGTTTCTTCAGGAGTAGCGTTAGAATTAGGAACACATCATACACCTCACTCTAGACTAAACCATAAGTGATAAAGATAATACTAGTCCAGGTGGGAAGATAGCAAACTGTGACCTAAGGTTAATGATCTAGGTGCCACAACTAGTCCGTCTGCGGAGTTCGACAGAATCGCGTGTGAAAACGCTCATATTCATATGGTTGAGTGTAGGGGTATGTCACCACTCATCATATAGCCTTATACTATAAAATAGTGATGGCTAAAATCTAAGTTCTAGGAATGTATCTTTCCTATAAAGAAAATTTGAAGGAGAAAATACTTAAATCTAAATTACAAGGTAGAAGCAGGGATAAAAAGAAAAGCTAGATCTATTAGACTAAATTTTATTCAATTTATATTGGTACCAAAAAATTTGCAATATAACCAAATGTAATGAAGGACCATTAAAATTTATTGCCTTCTCTTTGAAAGTCAATAAGGTATCAATTGCAAATTAAGTATAAAAATGATCCTTAAAAGAGAGTAACTCCTCAAAATCTTATATGATTATAAGATTTGAGAATTGTTCACAATGAATTGGCTCTAAGAATGAAGAGATAAGGAGTAAGGAAACAATCTTTTCAAACCAATCTCTAAAGATTAATTAGTTCTAAGAAAATACTTATAATCACTATTTATGATATGTTTAAGAATTTTGAAGGTTATATAGGTTTTCAATTTATAAATTTAAAACATTCAACTTCTATATTTCTTTTCAAAGCTAAACACTTTTGAAAGATTATCCTGGAAGTTTAGTATAAGTGATGAGTCATAGTTCAATAGGCTACGTTGATGAGGCCTCATCGACAAGGCCTTATCGATGCATCGTATCATGCATCGATGCAGTGTCTACATTTAGCTATAAATATGTGCCTACCAGTTGCATTTATGGCAATAGAGACTTTTTAGCAATGAAGCTCTTGTAGTTTGTTTATTTGAAAGTTAGAATTTTTCTCCTGAGTGCCTACAACAAGAGTCATTGGGTGTACAAATCTTTATTTGAGCATTGTTGTACCTTAGCATGATAGTGTGTGTAGTAATAAAGACAAACTTTCTGATAAACCTTATAGCATTCTAGATAGATTAAATATTTTATTTATGCATTTAATGTTTTCAATTGTTTATTAAATGTTTTTAATTATTTATTAAGTATTTTCCAGTAATCAAGTTAATGAGGCAATTAAATAAGATAACCTAAATAGATTAAACACATAAGTATAACCACTTCGAGCATAACATGTATTTACTTGGTAATCCCACTAGCATTATTACTTGGTACACCCAATAATGTAGTGCTTGGTCACCTAGTAGTGGATATGTGGGTTTAGGACGTGTATGGAAAGTGGGACTGAATGCTTATGTTAGAACTAGTTAGACATTAGTTAATTACTTAAATTAAATTATTTAGTCCAACCACTTTATTTTTCTTTAAGCACCAAAACCATAAAATACAAAATGATAAAATTAAAATGCCTCAATTACACTTAACCATACGAGTGTATGTCACAAGTGTAATTGGCAAGACAACAATTGACCTTAAGGCAAAATTCACTTCCTAGAAGACTAGTGCACTAGAAACAATAAAGTCCATGAAATTTGACTAGATCACATGTGAACACATTGTGATTTGTGCGGTTGGATGTAGGGGTACCTTGCCACTCATCATTAGCACCATTGTTGAGGACTTTTCTTGTTGAAATGTGTACTATTTAGGTTTAAGTGAATATCATTGTATGAACCACAAGGTAAATATCATTTCCAGTATACATAGAATTATAAAAGCACATTGACATTTTATTTTATATCGTAAAATGTCTTCTTCTTCTCACAAGCATGAAGATGTCAAATCATTAGTCCCATAGGAGTGCAAGGTGATATAAACTCATCTAGATAAGTATGTACTAGACTTCACCTTCAACCTACATCAGAATGAACAACTACAATGGCATGATATGAAGGGCAACATCATCTTGCCCCTTGATAGATCTATGCTTGGGATGATATTTCAAACCCTTAAAAAGTTGGGCATCACAAATCTTCATAAAGAAGACATTGTGAATGGCTATGATACTTAGAACTATTGTCCCATTGAAACACAACACAAGCAAGACCGATGTCAGGAAAAGCACCTTGAGGCTAGAAAGGGGAAACATTTTACTAATCCCTTATTCCTACTAGATCAACATGACAATAAGGACCCTCTCCTTGAAGGTTCTCAACATGAAGATTCTCCACCCTCAGTTAGTGGTAATGAGGGTGTGACCTTGAACTTGTGATCCACTATTCATAAACTAAGTTTAGGAAAAAGTGATAGTCAAGGTAGGAACTTGGGAAAACATCACAATGGCAAGAGATCTAAGGATGATGGTCATAATGAGAAAAAAGATGGTGGCAGAAATCACGGTGGCACTGGTGGTCCACCTTCTTCTCCACCCTCTTGATCTAATTCCAAACATTCCTTTTCATCTACCAATTCTCATAAAAGACACCATTGAAATAATCATGATGAACATGATCAACAAGATAACAATGATCATGAAGGCCACCAAAATTGAAGGGGTAGCTGAAACCATCATTAGCTTCATTGATGTAGTGCTAATGATGAACCTTTATTAGCAATTTGAAGCATGCTCAACATTGCAAAGGCAATTAGAATTCCAACCAAGCATATGCAAGATTGCCAGATTAAGTGCTTAAACATGAAAAATATCCCAAGATTTGAGGCGGGATACAATTCTAATTGAAAAACACATCTACAAGCTTTCCATGATGCTTGTGCCTTAAAAAACATAGAAAATGAATGGAAAAAACTCAATCTCTTTCCTAGGGCACTCATCAAGGAAGCTAAAAGTTGGTACTAGTCCTTAGAACTAGAATCCTTTCACTGATGGAGTACCATGTTATATCTATTTAATGGAAAATACCAGGCATACTTCAAAGTGTCTAATCTGATAATGCAAATCCAAGGCTAGAAACAAGGAACACATGAACCCTTGGATGATGCCATGGGCAGATATGATTCACTCTTGCATCAATAGCCTAGCCATGGTTATTCTCAGAGAGAAAAACTTTGCCACATCATAGATGGGCATAGAGCAAAAACTAAAAGAACCCTTGGGTTGTATGCCCAAGGAAGATTGTCTAAACTAAGAGCTCATCAAATCCAAAAGCTAATTGAGTAGGTAGAAAAAGAAGAAGATGAGCTACAAAAAATAGTTAGTGTGAAAGAGTGTAATAGGGATCCTTCCATCAAGAAATGGGAGGTCCAATTCCATGACAAGGAGAAATCACCACTTGATGAAGTCATGAATAGGAAAACCTTGCCCATCCAAAAATGTATTTTTAATATTTTAGGAAAGGTTGATAAATTATGGAACTCTTTGGATGAAAAATTTCAAAATTTCATGAAGATCGCTAAAGAATTCAAAAATCAAAATAGTGATCATAATCATAGGAGGTGAAAAGAAGTTAACCATGCCTATCAAAAAGGTAAGGGCAAAGCTATAGCCATCTAAGAAGTTATGGAAACCAAATATGATGATGAAAATAATTGTGACATTTGTCAATACAAATATCCAAAGGGATGTTGCCTTTTGGTGTAACACTTACAAGAGTTTGGGGTGTATGTATTGAATCCTTGACTAGCATGAAGGCAAGCACCTAGACGATTGCCTTATCCTCAAGGCAATCCAAGGTAGTTCCACCAAGATCAAGAAGTTTACTACCAAAGTGGAAATCCTTCACCACCTTATGAACAATATCAACAATGGTACCAATCACAATAGTGGGGAATGCCACCACCAAGGTAACAGTACTCTTTTAGGCAACTAGATCCATATAGGTACTATGTTCAGCAACCTATCTTTCCAAGAAGTTCTACAAGTCATACCTCATTTCAACATCAATATTACCCTCTAGAGTATCATGAAACAAATTCATCATCTACTTGAGGGAAAACTCCATATCCATATCTTCCTTTGCATTTGTCTACACATACATCTCTTCCTTCAACCCAATTACATCCTGCTTCATCCATGCAGGGTGAGATTCCTCCATAGCCACAACAATGAAATGCTACAAGGGCTGTACATTCAAAATTATCTTTCTAGCCGAGTGGTTTGAACAATCGATCTCGAAAAAAATCCTTCTTATGACCCAAAATTCCTCTCCAACTATCATAGCCTAGTCTAGCTAATCATCTTGCATCTTCAATGCCCTCATCCTCTACATCAAATACCTTTGAATATCCTTCAAACCAACTACTGCCTGAAATTTTCACTGCGATGCTACCTCATGTTTTTTTCGATTGGATCAAGGCTAGCAATATTTCCATGAAAAGATCAGACCCAGGAAGTTCACTCATTTACCTATAGATCACTAGACATGATCCATGCAAGGCTCTTCTTGACTCTAGTTCTAGAGCTAATCTCATCTCCCATAACATGGATAAGGCTTGGAACGTATCACCTCTCATGAAGAGCAACATCCATCTAGAATTGGTAGATCAGTTAATTACTATCCCTCTAAGATTACTAGAGGACATTGTAACCAGATTTTTTGGGTGATCCTATCCTGTTGATTTTCTAGTGATCAACGTTGAAAACTACAAAAGTGACTTCCCCATCATTATGGGAAGAGCTTGGTTAAGCATGGTTGATGCATGTATGGGCATAAGGGATCCCTCTTTGGAAATATCCAGAGAAAATGAATTTGGAAAAATAGAGATGAAGCATATTTCATGCATCATAGATAGTGATAATGAGTGCAATTATGTGCAAAAGTTTTGATCTATCAAAATTACATACATTAAAGCATGCAATCAATGTGCATAAGAAATCAATATTCAAAGGTGTCTATACATAGCAACCACAAAATAGAAGGGCACCTAGTGGCTAATAGCTAACTTAGATAGTAGCACATTATGTATGAAACCAATTGAGAGCCTAACATGTGCTTACATTAAAGGCATGGAAAAAATTGAACAAGTTCATTCCTAACTTTTTGACAAAGATGATGATACCTATTGGGGAGAGTTGGAAATCCCTAATAACTTCAAGCAAGAGCCTCTAGAGATAAAAAATTTACTGGTCAGTATGGAATATGCATTTTTAAGCAATGGTAAACTAGTCATAATTAATGCCAAACTTGCTCTTAAACAAAAAGAAAAGCTATTGAATGTGATTAACAAATGGGTAATAACCTTTGCTTGGTCATATCCTAAGCTAATAGGAATCGATTAAAGGATATGCCAACATCGCATTTACACCGACTCAACCATGAAGCCTAGAAGGTAGTCATAGAGGTAGTTGAACCCCAAATTGAAGTAGATCATTAAAGAGGTAATTGAAAAACTCCTAAAGGTGGGGTTCGTCTATCCCATAGTGGATAGTGAGTGGGTTAGCCCACTTGTAATCATGCCAAAGAAGGATGGAAAATGGAAATTTTGCATCAACTTTATGCTATTGCATATTGCAACATTTAAAGATCATTTTCCATTGCCATTTGTGGATCAAGTATTGGACATCATATATGTTGGTACATTTAGCCATTGTATGGAACAGAGACATGAGATGGTTGAGATTTTCAGAAAATATTACAATACAAATATTGAAATGGCAAGATGTGATTGGGAAAGGTATTGGTTTCTATCATTTATTTTTAAAAAAATAAAGAACAAGAATAGAAAGAGATGGAAATCACTATGGGGATTTTAATGAATTCTCCCATAAAAAGATAAGCATAAACCTTAGCCCTATTCCAAAGGGGAGACGTTGATTTCTTTTGGGACACATCACACAGATTAAGCAGAAAATTAGAATTTTTCACCATGGTATGAGTGCAAGGTACCAAGGCATCGCGCCTTTGGGGAGACCGCACTATTCATCGGCATTTTGCAGGTCACGATTGAGGGCAATGGTGCAGTATTGCAGACCGTGACTGGAGGCAACGACAGAGAGGGCGGCAAAGACATCAGCACGACGTTATTCGCGTAGAGGAAAAAGAAAAACACGGCTGCGGCAGTCACCAAAAAACGTAGAGGAAAAAGAAAGGGACAGACTTCAGCATTTCATTTTTTTTGGGGCAGCAAAACATAAGCAATGTTGACCGCCTCTGTGATAGGTGAACAGGGCCACAAAAATCCCCTTGTGCGTCGCCAAACCTTGCTAGATTCTGTGTTGTTCTGAAACCCTCGTGGTTTTCAAAAATGAAGCTTTGCTGTAACAGGAGGAGCCCTAAGATTTGCACGTCATCGCAAAAATCGCGTGGTACAGGCGGCACAATATTTACGGCAGTTGCAGGCCTGAGAATGCATGTTAAAAGTTGTTCTAGGTGGTAAAAAACAACAAAAAAAACATAGTAACACATCGACAATTATCAGTTTATCTACCCTGGAACCTGCAACCAAAAATATAATAACCATGCCCGATGTTAATGCCTTCGATGCAGCAATGTTCCCTGATACGGCGGCTGAGCCTTCTCATGTGTGGCAGTTGCTAGTAACGATTTTTGATATGATGAATCAGTTGTAGGATCGGTGGCTTCGCCTTCGGTTTCGTATTCCAGGACATTCCGAATTTTAGCTACAATTATCGGGATGCAGAAAAATTAATTAAGTCAACTACCACTACCACCAATAAGGTGGGGGTTATATTATATTTCTATGATAAGCTTAGTGGCACTTAGAATTTAAAATTTTTAAGTTAAATTAGCTTAGGGATCTAAACAAATTACATAATATAATACATATAATGTGGAGTCCTGTTTTAGAAAAGCTTGCCTTAAATCATTATTATATATGAGTTACTACCTATTAAAATTTACCATATTGATTATCCCATTTAAGTCACATTACATTAAAGTTAGCATAAAATACCCACATAACTTTCTCCTAGCTTATTGGACAAGAAATCTTCCGATTGGTTAGTCAAAATACTTGAGAGAAAAGTTAGGAGGAATATTTTTGGGATTTTCTTTTTTTTGGAATTGTAACTTCCATATACATCACTTAAAAGACTTTACATCTCAAAATTAAAAAGATATATATGTGTATAAAGTAAGTTGCCACTATATCTTGTATTCCTATGTATTTTAGAAATTATATTTTTCTACCAAGGCCACTTGTCAACTTCTTTTTCTCTTTGGTGGTTGCAACCATCTAAAATTGTTGTAACTTACCTAACTTGTTGGGCAAGTAACCTCCTAACTTGTTGGGCAAGTAATCTCCTAACTTGTTGGGCAAGTAATCTCCTCATTGGTTGGCTAAGTTACTTGGGAGAAAAGTTAGGTGAGATATTTTTGAATATGTAACTTGGGTCATCCAAGGAATAACATGCCAACTAGAGATAGTTATCAAGGAGAAGGGAGGAAGAAAAAAGGGGGAATCATCACTTCTCACTTCACATTGGGTCTCACATCACACTTGGAAGATTTGTAAAGAAGATTTCTTGAAAGATGGCTTGCTAGAATAAAGATTT
>MNCI01033474.1:2046392-2117157 GCA_015680685.1 Gnetum montanum
CATTGAATCTTGCTCTATTTCTAGTTTTCTTGTGGAACTATCTCTTTCTCTGGGGAAAATTAGGAGTAGATTGTGGAGTTGTGCTCAAATGTTTTTGCAAAATTTTATTTGTTACAAGTAGGTATTATAAGGACCGCGTAGACTAGGCAGTTGAACAAAATAGGAAATTTTTCAAGAACTCACAGTACTTGGCAAAGTTGGCTGAATCTCCTTAAAGTAAGTCATTTGTAGTTCACACAACACAATTGTTACATTTTACACAACCACACGCCGCAACAGCACACACACATAATCACATTAACTACTAAGTTTATTTGGAGGTATCTAGGCCTTGGTGTTGCCAGAGACCAGCAGGCACCTAAATCCTGTTCGAGGACACTCGTTGGCGGTCGCGTCCCAAATGGTCACCAACAATATCCAGGCATTGTTATTATAGTTTCTTGGATGGTTATAGTGGCTATAAACAAATATAAATTGCTCTAGAACATCAGGCTAAGACAACATTCACGAGTGCTTGGGGAACTTCTGCATATTGTAAGATGTCATTCAATCTATGCAATGCCCTTGAAAAATTCTAACACTTGGTCCTTAGTATCTTCCAATAGTAGATTGATAGTGGTGTTCAAGACTTCATGGATGACTTTTCCATCTATGGAGATACATTTGAGCAAGCCTTGGAATACCTTAAGAAAGTATTAAAGAGATGTGTTTAAACAAACTTATGGCTCAACTGGTAAAAGATCCATCTCATGGTCCAAGAAGGCATTGTGCTAGGGAACTGAATTTCACAAAAAGGGATTGAGGTAGACCTAGAAAAGATAAGGGTCATCCAAGGAATAACATGCCAACTAGAGATAGTTAAAGATGTTTGGTCATTCCTTGGACACACTGGATACTACTGCCAATTCATAGAGAATTTCTCTAAGATCGCAAAACCATTGGTAGAGCTTACAAAGAAAGATACACCTTTCATCTAGACCAAGGAATGTCAACATGCATTCCAATAGTTAAAAGAGAAACTCATAGAAATACTAATCTTATTAGCACCAAACTAGTCCAGACCCTTGCACATCATGAAGGATGCATCTAACTATGCCTTGGGAGCAATGCTCACATAGATGGATGATAAGAAATGCCCATACTACATCCACCATGTGAGCCAAAGCATTGTGGGAGCATAATTAAATTACATTACCATGGAAAAAGAACTAATGGTTTTCGTGTATGCTCTAGAAAAGTTTAGGCACTATGTGCTTGGTAATAAAGTATTTGTGCACATTAACCATAATGCAATTTGCATCCTCATGAACAAGTCAATGCTAAGCCCTCAATCTTGTAGGAATTCAATCTCACTCTGGTAGATCAAAAATGGACCAAGAATGTGCTCTTTAACCACCTCTCTCACTTAAGATGGAATAATAAAGAGGAGGAGAGCCCGCTCTCTTATCAATTTACATACAAACTCCCCTTTATAAGAGCAATAAATGGAAAAGTGCTTGCAAAAACAACATGGCACAATGGCACCCTCACTTATATTCTTACTCAGGAGATGCAACATAATATTGACTTTAGAAATAAGAAATAATTTCTTCATCAAGCCAAATACTTCATGGAAATCAATAAACACCTCTACAAGGTGTGCGTCGATGGCTTGATTCGTTGGTGTGTCCCTGACGAAGATCAACTATGTGTACTCCAAGATGCTCACGAAGGGCCTTGTAGAGGACACTATGTAGGGAGATGCATAACCATAAAAATCTTGATGGCAGGATACTATTGGCCTACAATCTTCAGGGATGTTCGCCAGTTTGTCCAATCTTGTGAAAGTTGTCAACAAGATGGGGGGATGACTACTTGCATGGAAGGTCCTCAATAGTGGATTTAACCACTAGAACCTTTTGACCTATGGGGCGTTGACTTCATGGATCCCATCACACCCATGTCTAATGGAAAGGAATATATTATCATAGCAGTTGACTATTGTACAAAATGGGTAGAAGTAACAGTTGTTACTGATTGTACATTGTCCACTACTACTAGATTTATACAAAAAAATATTGTAAATAGGTTTGGGGTGCCACATTCACTAATTTTTGATAATGAAATTCATTTCATGGATGCCACTT
Source organism: Gnetum montanum (assembly GCA_015680685.1). Classification (NCBI taxonomy): domain Eukaryota; kingdom Viridiplantae; phylum Streptophyta; class Gnetopsida; order Gnetales; family Gnetaceae; genus Gnetum; species Gnetum montanum. The sequence continues at coordinate 2,048,519 of MNCI01033474.1, forward strand.
TTAGAAATTTAATGTAATGCTTAGGGGTTGAACATAAATTAACAACACCCTATCATCCCCAAGCCAATGATCAAGTAGAGGTAACCAACCAAGAAATCACAAAAATACTATCACGTTCCATTTTTTGGATCTCCTCATTCCAACTCAGTTGTGGGGGAGATGGACATCCATGCTAACAATCCACATGGCTTCTTAGTTTTTCTACTTTTTATTTTCAACGTTTTTGATTTTACAAGTTATTTATTTCAAAAAATTTTAATTTTCAAATTTTTCTATGTTTACACCATCATTAGTACCTTTGAACCTATCTTGACTATTTAAAATTTTCTTATATATTTGACTTTGTTTGGTTTTTTCCAAGTGTGATATTTTCTCATTTTTGCTAATAAAATTACTTTATTGCCATAGGACACAGTGCCACTATTACTATTTACTAATGAGGGTTTATGCTTAATGTTGTGATTGTCAATGTTTGGTTTCTATTTTTGAATCTTGATATCTAATGACTTTGACATGGTTTATTTTTTATGGAATAGGTAGTAAGTCCATGTCATTTTTCCATCTAATAAACTCTATGATTTTCCTTGTTTTGGAATTTTGAGGTTCCTTCCATTAAAAAAAAAATTTAATCAATTGGTAACCATGGTAGTGCTAGAATTAGGGAGGATTCAAAGGTTTGAAAAGTTTGTGACTTCAAGAAGACTCAATACTCCTTGTACTCTTCTACTTGCTTGAGTGCTTCATTTTTTTCATAGACTTCTTACCATTCCATTCCAACCACTAATAGAAATCCAAATAAAGTCTTTGCATGGTGTGGTTTCCATCCAAAAATCCAAAAAAAATGATAGGAATTCAAAGCAGACCCCTTAGACTTAATCAATGAATAAGTCCTTACATGGTGTTGTTTCCTTTTCAAAAAAAAAACACAATGGGAATTCAAAGCACATCCCTTGAACAAATAAACAGGCTATTAGCACTGGTTATGAGACTTGAAAGATATGCACCTATGTCTAAAGGTCCCCTCTAACTAAGGCCCTCTCTCACTTCCTACTTCTCTCTTTTCTTCTCCTTATAGAATAGTGGTGGTTTTGTGAAAGCACTTTAGTGTCTCATGTGGGTGGATCAATCTTAGGATGGTGATGCAAAGTCATTGGAAGCAGATGGTTTTGGTTTGGACTAAGGATAGATCTTCTCAAGTTATTTTAAACACAATTTCCACAAGGGACTTCTTATGACCTCAATTTGGAATTCCATTCCACATTCTCTATCATCCATCTATGCTACCATAACTTACCTCACTGCTAGATTCTATGTTATGCTCTATGTCTTGGTCTGATGTATTTGAATTTTTGGATATATTCTTTTTGGTTGGTCCTTAACTTTTCACGACAATTAATCAACTATGGGGTCTATGGACTCCTTAGTTGAGGTTATGCAAGGAAAACAAGGGCATGAGCCTACTACAAGGAGGACCCACTTATATAGCTCTTAGTTTTATTAGTTAAGCTTGCTTACTTTTGACATTACTACAATCCTATCTTTCACATATTTCATTATGTATTTTGCTTAGTGCTCCTTAACCTTTTATTTCATTCATCTCCTGAATCAAATTTTCTCCATTTTTTGAAATTTATGAGCTTCAACATCCTCTTCTCATGTTTTCATACTATTCTTAGTCTTTTAAGCTTTCATTTGATCTCAATTTCATTCAAAAACTCTTTGTATTTTGCAAGTTTGACCAAAGTTAATGGTCATTTATGGTGGTCAATAGTTATGTCAATTAGGCCTCATCGATGCAACTGACTATTTCGATGAGGCCCCATCGATGAGGCCTTGTTGATGTAATGCAAAAATCCTATATATGCCACTAAGCAATTAGGAAATTTTTGTCATTTGTTCATAACACAGGGAATTTTTACAACTTTTCAAAGCCCAAAACCTTCCAGAGCCCTTCACTTTCCAACTATTTGTCCAAAACACTTTGTTCTTTGACTCTGCACTTATCAAAGGAAAGAACTTTATTGTAGGGCTCATAAACCTTAAGGTTTTTGATGAAGTTTTCTTGAAAATTTTTCTAACTCCCCCAAAGGGTTAATAACCTTAATAATATAGAAACATCAATTTTTCAAAGATTAACCCTTTCAACAACCTTTGGAATAATTTATTAATAATAACACATAAATAAGTAATAATTGGAATAATTAAATTAGTCATAATCACAACTTAGCCAAAGTTTAACTATCCTTAAGAGATAAAGGTATCATAATTACTTCATGTTACATAATGATTGCTAACCCATGGTCTCATTGTGATTATAGATGGCACCAAAATCAAAATGCTTGTAGAAAGGAGAACCCTCTTAGCCAAGGGAGAAGCAGCCCAGAGCTGGAAGGGGCAAACAAGAATAGGACCAATAACCATCAGAGTCAACCCATGCAATGAGACCTCTTCATGAGGAGCTTGAAGTGGAATTTGTTCAATAGATTTCAAAAGAAGAAGTGCCCATAGAACAATCGCAATGAGGAGAAGTTCCTGGACCTACACCAAGGCTTGACGTTACTTTAACTCAAGCCTACCTTAACATCATTATGTCCCAAGAAGTTCAAAACTTAGTTTCTTAACAGATCAACTTTGGCCCATTCCTAGAGAAAGCTCTAGCAAATGTCAAGACTCAACTACAAACTTCTCCCATGTGGCCAATCATCATGTCTAGTGGGGAGTGGTACTTGGAAGAGACATATCTCTTTTGGAGCAATCAAAGGCTAGGCTCACAATTAAGATCAAGGACATTCAAGTGTCCTACTTAGCAAACGCTATTGTGTAGGCACTGGAGTTACTTGACATTGGAACATAATTGGTAGAACTATCAACAAAAGGTGATCCTAAGGCTAAAAATAAGTGGACTTAGTAGTGCTATAGGGTTGACCTTAAGGAGTATGGCACACTCACATTGGCTGAGTGCATCTATTTCAAAATTGTGGCCTATCACCTCAATCCAATAATGAGGCAAAGCAAGGTAACTACCTTCTTTGCTTGAGCATGCATCACTCTAAGAAAGAAATATCACATCAACCTTCCACAACTGATCTACTTAGAGATCAAGAAGCATTTCAAAGAAAATGAAGGTGGAAGGAAAATCCTACCCTTTCCATGCCTCATCTAAAAACTTTGTAAAAGGGTAAGAATCATCTACTACTCCAATGATATAATCACGCATGCTCCTTTGGCCTCATGATCTGAGATCATGAAAGAAAAGATGTCAATGATGGCCCAAGAAGAGGAGTAGTTGCCAACACTTCCCACTTAAGAAACAACACTAGAAGCCCACCTAGCCATTCAGCACTTGCACAAAATTTGAGAATAGCTCTTATGTGAGCAAGAGCAACATGTAGGAATAGGTAGTGCAAACCCATCTATGTATCAACCAACAATGAGTCACCTTCATGAGGTGGCATGAGCAATTAGCCAAATGGAGAGGGGTGGATCAATTTTCTCTACCTAATTAATGCAATTGCCCACAAAGTTGGATCCCAATGCCCGAGAGATGACAATGGCCTTATCTCAACATCATCTATTCCTAGAAATCTCTACAAATTCTACCACCTTCTTAGTGCATTTGGAGGAAGATGAAGGGGCAACTATCTTGGTGATGCAACACCAATGGTAGAAAATAGTAGTTGAAGTTGTTGCTAAGCATGTAGTTGAAGCACTAAATGCACCTGCAGTGTCTGTACTAGACATATTTGCACTTTGAGATGTGTAGACATCCATAAGAATGGTTAATAAAATATTGAATGTATCCTAACATGAAGAATTGTTGGATCAACTAGTGGGGACTAGGCAACTGATTCTGAATATCTTTGATTTTTCAAAAAACATCACCATAACCTAGTCGAAGCTACTGGATGGAAGGGGCAAATGCATCATTTTAGAGGGGAAACTCAAAATGGCTCAAGTACAAAATTAATTCTTGATCTTGGAGGTTGCTAAACTATGTTCCCACCTTGCTAATCCCGCAATCCTCAACCTAGCAGTAATAAGAGGTAAAGCTTTCTAATAGCTTCAGGAATGATTTAGGAAAGCTGAGGAGGAGGCAATAATGACCAAATTTAACCAATCCATAGTAGAAGACAAAACATACTCAATTTAAAAGGACTTAGTTTAGATGTGTTAGGAGAACAAGGCTCTAACCACACAGAATCATCACCTAGACAATGTTGATTCCTAGAAGGAACAAATGTAAGAATATATTCATTAATAGTAGGATCAGTGTGCTAGGGTGAACACCAAATTGAGGAGATTGGCCATAAAGAATCAAAATCTATCAATGGAGGAAGTTCATGCCATTGAGATTACCACCTAGAACTCCAAATGACAAAGGAAAAAATAAATGAAGCCCTCCAACAACTCCAATAAGGAAGAGAAGTTTGACACCTGATCATTGATAGGATTGATGCCTATAGCAAAGTGAAGATCTAACTAAAGGAGTTGTAAATCGAAAAAATGATAGAATACATGAAGTTGTCCAATCTTCATTATGAAAACTTGGTAATTTTGATTGTCGAATGGCCATAATCAAAGTTAGAAAAATAAGTTGCTAGCTCATATTTTCTATATGAGGTAAAGTTCAAGCACCACAAAGACACCAAGCAAAAGCTTGAGACTACAAATGCTGAACTCAAAGTTTTCAAAACATGGTTCATAGATCAACGATCAACTATTGAGAACCTAGTCAAATGGATGAATGATTACTAGGAGCTGAAGGACATAGTTAGAGCATTCAACATTGAATGCAAATAATTCACTACTTGATTCATTAATGCAAAGGAGTTATTTCTAGTAATGCCATGTCCCTAGGATGTACTATTCTAACCTACATTGGGGAAGCTACATGGATGATGCATGATCCAAAAAGTAAGGAGGAGAAAATGAAAGCACTGTTTGATGCTTTTTGCCTCCCACCTGAAGTTGCAATAGTAGCAGGATAGTGGTAACCACCTCGACCACTACCTATGCATAAAGTTGGTGAAGGTCCCTCGGAACCTTAGGAGCCACCACCAATTAGGACCATCTGATCTTCTCCATCAAACTTCATGTCATCAAGGAACATGCTATCCAATTTTGAAGAGTTGTGTCATGGTGTTCAATTTTGTGTCTTGAACAGTATCATTCTTGTAATGTGTTGATCCGTATAGCCAGGAACTCCTTTTTTTTTCAAGTTAGTTTGTTTTGTTAGTGAAAAATTAGTCAATATTTCCATACCTTTCCAATTTTGTAAAAGAACTTGAGGATGAGTTTTCATTCAATCATGGGGGTATGATGAGTTGTAGTTCAGTTGGTTGCATTGAAGAGGCCTTGTCAACATAGCCTCATCAACTAGGCCTCATCGATGCATCATATCATGCATCAATAAGGCCGCATCAATGTAGCATCTACATACAGTTATAATTATGGATCTACTAGCTACATTTATAATAGCAGAGATTTTCTAGTAGTGAAGCTCTTATAGTTTGCTTTTTTAAAAGTTATAATTTTACTCCCAAGTGCCTGCATCAGGAGTCATTGAGTGTATGAATCTTTATTTAAGCATTGTTGCACCTGAGCATAATAGTGTGTGTAGCAATAAAGATAAACTTTTTGATAAACCTTGTAGCATTTTGGATAGATTAAATATTTTATTTATGCATTTAATGTTTTCAATTATTTATTAAATTTTTTTAATTATTTATTTAATATTTTCCAGTAATCAAGTTTATGAGGAAATTAAATAAGATAAGCTAGATACCAGTAGCGTTATTTCTTGGTACACCTAGTAGCATAGCACTTGGTCACCTAGTAGTGGGTACGTGGGTTCAAGATATGTACGGAAAGTGGGACTGTATGCTTATGTTAGGACTAGTTAGACATTAGTTAATTAGTTAGTCCAATCACTTTATTTTTCTTTAATCACCAAAACCATAAAATACAAAATGATAAAAATTAGATGCCTCAATTACACTTAACCATATTAGTGTACGTCACAAGTGTAATTGGGAAGAAAATGATTGACCTTAAGGCAAGATTCACTTCCTAGAAGATTAGTGCACTAGAAATGATCAATTTAAATAGAATCCAATCAGATTGTGCATGAATGCTTTGTAATTTGTATGGTTGGGCATAGGGGTACCTCGCTGCTCATCACTACGTAATTATAGTATCTTTAATTTTATGTTATAATTTCCTTGCACTCTATGGTTTGGAACCAAAGTCTAAGTATTGTATTTACAAGTATTAAATTCTCTTGTTTAAAAATATTAAATTCTAATAAATATTATGTATTTATTTTTATTAAAAAAATTTCAATGCCCTACATTTGTACATGCATCCTTAGTACTCTATTAAATATTTAGGCTTTAATTTGTTTTAAAAATTATATATATTTGTAGATATTATTAATGCTTCTTAATAATATGAAGACCTTTGTTTGGGTGACATAACCAAGGTTACTATTTACTTCTAATTTTTTAATTTAAGTTAACAAATATATATATTTTGATAATAAATAAGCACTGTAAATTCTAGCATTATTTTATAATAATATTAGAAAATTAACATGATGTGGATTCATAGTTTATTTTGATGTTTAGTAATAATTTTTTAATTTTAAATATGTAATTAATTAAAATACATCAAAATTGAGAGTTTTCTAATCATACTCAAATTTAGTCGACCAACTCATTTTTACACCTAGAGTATAGATCTACAATTAGCTTTTCAATTTAAGGTTTATATTTTAAGATTTTAATCTTAAAAAAAATTAAAAAGGTACTTAGTGGGACCATATTTTTCTTAATTCAATTCATATATTAATTTCTAGCATAGTAGGTATGACATGTTTGTGCTCATTATGATCAACTTGACATTTGTAAAATATTGGATGGATAAATAGTTTAGTATCAATGATTTTTACAGATAAATTATAGGAAATATGGAAAATACACAAAAGGCCAAAAATAAATTAGAAACCCTAATAAGATATAAACTAAAATGTTATTTAAAATAAGACAAAAAGGTGGAGTCATGGGAAAAGTCAATCTGGGATGGTAATGTATGCTCATGACATGCTAATGATGACATCTATTTTATTTCTATATAAATTATCCACTTCATATTAATGGTTGGAAAAAGGATAAAGGACTTATTTTATAAGGGTCATGTGGCTCTCTTGAGTGTTGTCAATTTCATATATCTACTCCCTCATGAGAGCTTCCTTGTCCAAGTCAAGTAGAAATGATGCCATAAATAAAAAATATTTTTAAATAATGGGTTGTCTATTCTTTGCCCATTGTGTAAAATGTTATGCACAAGTCTTTACCCAAGCCCTAAGGCCTCCTCGATCCTATAAATAGAGGGGTTATTTCCTGTCATTTTCACTTTTGACCAAGGAAGGAGAGACTATGTTAGTTGGAGGGATGAGGAGTTGAGGAGAGAAGAGGAAGAGTGGTTGTTCCTTACATGTCCTTAGCCATCTCTTAGGTTGTCTTGAGTCTTTTTGTAGGTTCTTGGGAGGTGGATTTTGCTACTGTTGTTGGAGGATTTTGGGATAGATATTTGGGGACTACTTGGATAATTGAATGGACTATTTTCTCAAATTTTGTGAGGGATTTTAACATCACATTGAACTTGCAATTTGAAGTTAATTTTTTGAGGATATTGGTTGGATAACAACCAAAATTTGAGGTGTCTTCTCCCTCCCTAAATTGGTTAAGCTCACCTTTAAAAGTGTGTACTTCAAATCCTTATTTTACAAATTTTTTTGTAGGTGTTTGAAGATGTATTGGCTTAGAAAACTAAGGATTATTTCATGAGGGCATGTTGGATTTCTTGTGAGTTGTGAGTCATGCATGGAGTCTCTCATGTGTCTTGGATTTGATTTTTGGTATGCATATTTTGGGTTTATGAGCTAGCATTTTCTTGTGTCATGTGCACTTGGTATTTCATGTTCTTGTGATAATTTTTGTTTTATGAAAGAAATGCCACCCATCATTCTTTCCAAGGCTAGTGACCTCTTATGTGGGCTACAAGTGCTTAGTTCTTGGAGGTGCTTGATAGTGTTAGTTCCTACCATTTTATCCATCCTTGATGTTCTTCTTATATGTGCTACAAGATGTTATAGGCTTGGAAAGACTTGAAGTAGCTAGCTAGATGGCCAAAGGATCTATTAAGTACTTATTTTAATACTAAAAATAAAGCTATGTATATTCAAAATTTTTCTTGTCCTTTTTTAAGTGCACATGTTCAATTTTTTTGATCATTTTTAGGATAGTTTTGAGTGATTTCTAGGAGATTTTTCATGTGCCAAACCATTGTTAAATGTTCCTTTGTCCAAGCCTACATTTTTCTCAATTGAAAGCATGAAAGGTTGGAAAATTTATTAGTGAAGATGTCAATTTTTGGAACCATGTTAATCCATCATGATGTTCAAACATAGTATATATCATGTTTTATTGTTGTTTCTCCTTTCCATATTGAACATGAGCACATAATTTTTTGTTTCTTTCTTACTCATAAAATCAAAATTTTGATTTTTAAACAATGCTAGTATGGAGATTTCCATTGTTCTTTCCCTATTTGTTATTATCTAGAAGTTACTATTTCTAATTTAGTATATCATAGAAAAATTATAAATGACAATCATCCGTCTTTTTTTTTTTTTTTGAAGAAAAGGAAATTTAGAGATTTTATATTCTCTATTTAAACCTAAGAAATTAGGAAAAATATGGATTGTTGCTATTATTATTATTATTGTCAGCTAGTAATCTTTTTCCTAGATGCTCTCTCCTAATTCCTAATATTGTAGAGCCTAAAAGATATCTTAGGCTAGGAGAAAAATGAGGACCAAGAACTTGGAATGAGGATGTAGCACTTGGAAAATTTGATCACTGGAAGAATTGAAAATCCTAGGGACAACAACCTAACCTTCAATCCCAAGGACCTTTGAGAAACAAGATTCAAGGTACCCTAGACAGCTTGGTCAATCACCTAGGAACTTAAGAAGTGTAAATGGATAAAATAAAATTACAAATTCAATAGAAAATAAACATATAATTGAACTTGGAATAAAATTTGCACTACAAATAACTAGAAAAATTTATTAAAGTAGCAAAAATGCTCAATGTTTATAGTTCAAAAAAGGTATAGATTATGTGCTTAAATAAACAAGAAGCCTGTTTAGATGGAGCTTGAAGCCTGTTCAAGCTGGTAGGTTATACTATGCGGTCAAAATCCATGATCTAGGAACTTCCCAACTATAATCATTCAAAACTTCTTATTGGTTTTCATTCAAATCTAAAACTTTGGATATTGGTGCTGTAAACAGTGGTGTAAGCTCTTGTTCCAATGGTATTACACCAATGGTCTCTGGTGCTCAACGTAGATGCCAAATGGAATTCAAGTGCTCAAGGTTGAAAAAGGCTACTTATTGCAAAGGTTCAAAATGTAAAAATGTTTTGGAATAAAATCTTTTAGGAACCTAATCATGGTGTTCAAGTTTGGCTTTTATAGGCTTCTAGGTTGCTAATTTCATGCTCCAAATTTATGTCATGATTACTAATAGATTGATGTTTATTTGTAAGAGTAATGACCATATTTCTAGGATAGTTATCCATTTATAACAAGTTTTTTATGCACCAAAGCCATCAAAATACATCTAAATACTATAAATAGTAAACCCATCTAATTTGTTTCCCCTTTTTTCTTATTTTCTTTGGGTGAACCCTTCATCAAGTTTCATTTCCAAGGCTAGGTTTGATTTAATTTTTCTATCAAATGAGATGTGTTACATTCAATGGACTTGATGGTGGAGCATGATGAAGGAGATATTAATTGGTCATAATGCATGAGTATGAAACACAAGTCAACATTGTTGTTCAGTATAAGGAAGGTTATAATTAGGCTACAAGATGGTGGCTCAAGGGGAAATAATGGGACTGATGTGGAATAAGCACTCTTGGCATGACAGGACAAACTCACTAACTCTTATGCATCTAGATCACTTGGTGATTTTCTACCATAATGAGTTGTGCCTTCATGATGACTCCAAGCTTCATCTTGAAAGCAAAACTCCAAGATAATAGTCAAGAAAATATAACAAAAGCATGTTGGTCATAATACAATGGAAAAGGTTAGATGAAAGAATTAACAAACCAAGCCACCAAAGCTCATAATCGATACACGCAAAAGGAATCTATGTCTTGCATTACAGATGTTACAAAGTTTTCTAGTCCATTTGGTGTACAAAAAGAGGTAAAGAATTGAATATTATCTTGCTTGTTATTGGTCACTGTAGTGTTGGATGTCGATGTTGATACCTACCAAGAATTGCCCAATTCATTCCTATCCATGTCAACTATTCTAAAGGCTTCATTACCATAGGCCTTGGTGACTAACAAAGGCCCTTCCTAGTTGGCTAAGAATTTGTCCACATGTTCATGGAAAACTTTGAGGGCTAGGTCTCCCTTCTTGATCTTTTATTTTTTGGGTTCATGGTAGTGTTGTTATTTCTTCCTCTCTTGGTATCAGTTGATGTGAGGAAGCATTCATACTTGTTGCTCCTCCAGCAAGTTCAAATCCATGGTACATAGGTCCTTATTATATTCATCATTGATGAAGTTAGGTAGGGTCACTCTAAGTGATAGAACTTACAATTCAAGAGGCAAAAGAACTTCAAAATCATAAACCAAGCTATATGGGATTACACCAGTTGTGGTTTGATAGATTATTCAATAGTCCCAAAGTTCATGGACAAGCCACTCATGCCACTTATGTTTGCTATTGTTAAACATCTTTTTAAGCAACTTTATGATGGTCTTGTTGCTAACTTTAGCTTTCCCATTGGCTTAAGGATAGTACGGTGATGAAAAGAAATGCTTAATGCCTAGTTCATGATAAAAGTTTTTCATTTCTTGGTTGCTAAATTATGGTCCATTATCCATGACTATGGTCATAGGTATGCCAAAATGGGCTACTAAATTGTCCAATATAAATCTACAAGCTTGTTGAGATGTCGTCTTCCTAAGGGAACTAGCTTCAACCCACTTTGTAAAGTATTTTATTGTGGTGATGATGAAACTATACCCTATAGAAGACTTAGGAATTATAGGTCTAATGATATTCAATTCCCACCATTGGAATGGCTAGGTTATTTGAGTGGTGTGTAACTTTGTGGCACATGTATTAGGTTGATATGCCATTAACAAGTTTCACAAGCCTTAACCTTCTATATGCAATTGTTTTCCATATAAGACTAGTAATAGCCCAACTACCTAATTTTAGTAGCCATGGCTCTGGGTCCTATATGTCCTCCACATATACCCTCATGAACTTGCTCAAGGACTCTATGAGCTTTGGTTTTACCCAATCACACTAACCATATACCATCATAATATCATTGACATAATTTGTTATCACCTATGATGATATACTATTTTCATCTTTTATGTACAATGTCCTTTTGAGAAGTAGTTAGGACCTGTAGAGATTCATCATGCATTAGGTGAAACTTAATATCATCATACCATTTCATTGGATGGGTGATGTTGATAGAGGCTACAAAGTTATCCTTAGTGTTTTTCATGATGGGAATAGCATAGTCCATGGTTAAGGTAAGTAACTTACTAAACATACTAGGCATCACACTGAGAGCTAAGGTTTTAATGACATCGACTAGCATGTTGTTAGTTTAGGGCACATGTTGGATATCAATGTTTGTAAATTGTTGTATTAGTTTCTTTCCTAAGTCATAGTAATATTCCAAATGTTTGGCTTTGCATGCATAAACCTTAGTTACTTGGTTAACCACAAGTTGTGAATCACCTTTAATCATTAAGCATTTGATTTCTAGATCATGACCTACCATCATCCCCTTGATCAATCCTTCATACTTTGCTACATTTTTGCTATATGAGAATTCAAAATAGCAAACAAAGGGTTGTATTTCACTAGACATGAAAGTTATGATGGAAAAATCACTAGCCCTATGGGTAGTTGAAGCTCCATTAAAGTGCATAACTACCTAATAGCCCTCAAGTACATTGCTAACAATGTTGACATGTTCATATGAAAATTCAAGGTCCATGGCTACATGGTCTTCTACTGGTGAACTAGTAAGTTGTGTGTCTATCACTTGGCCTTTTGTTTAGGCTTAAGAGATGTAATGAAGGTCAAACTTAGCTTTTATGGCTTTCAAATGAGCAATATGACTATTTTCAAAGATGTTGGTTATTATGGCTCTAAGTATGTTATCTTTATAGATGACATTATCCTAGCTCTAAAGAGGTAGTGTCTCCACTTATTTAAGTAGAAGACTAGGGCTAAACAGTACTTCTCCACTTCAATATATCAACTCTTATAGGAAATCAATGCATGGCTAAAGTAGCATACAGGAAACTCCACTTCATCACCTAATTTTTGATAGAGATGAAAAATAATAGATGTGTGGGATATAGCAAGGTAGATATAGAAAGGTTTATACTTTTGTAGTGAATAAACTATAGGTAGTTATGCCAACTCTTGCTTAATATTTTTAAAGGATTCCTAGCCATAAGTTGTCCACTCATAGTGAATCCTTTTTTTAAGCAAGTGGTGCATGGGTTGTCATTTATTTGTATGCCTAGCAATAAACCTATGGAGAAATTGTAATCTAGTTTACAATCCCTAAAGCTCCTAAAGATTAGTTGGTGCTACCAAGTTGGATATGGCCTTAACCTTATTAGGATTAACACATGTTGCGACTTTAGATACTACAAAGCCAAGCATCTTATAGGTTTTGAGGCCAAACACATACTTCTTGGGTTAAGCCTAAGCTCTTACTTGAGGCATCATTTAAGCAGAAGGTCAAGGTCATGCACATGGTTTTTGGCCACTTTGGAATTAATGGCTATATTGTCTATGTAGTCATTGAGAAATCCTAGCATATAATCACTAGATATGTACTTCATTACTCTTTGGTAAGTTACTTCTATATTATTTAGGTCAAATAGCATCATGGTGTAACAAAAGGTTTCGCGTGGGATTATGAAGGTCATACTAAGTTGATGCTCTAGGTTAATCCTAATTTGGTTGTTTCCCAAGAACCATCCACAAAGGATCACAAGGCATGTCCAGCCGTAGTATTGATAAGTTGGTCAATATTAGGTAAAGGAAAATCATCCTTGATGTTTGATTTATTCAAGTCTCAGAAATTAATACAGATACGTATACTCCCATTTTTCTTAGGGACTACAACTATGTTAAAAACCCATTCTACTCAATCGATAGCTCTAATGAAACCAGCTTGGTATAATTCCATGATTTCATCATGAACTACCAAGGCTAAATTTGGTCTAACCTTGTAAATTTTTTTCTTAATTAGTCTAATACTAGGATCAAGTATGATGTTATGTTGTACTAGGCATGGATCAAGACTTGGAATATCTTCATATGACCATGAAAAGGTCTTAATGTTGTCCTAGAGGACCTTGGTGATGTCTTGAGCTTGCTGAAATTTTAGTGAGGAACTTAATTTTAGTATTTTATCCTCACAACTATGTGTCATGATAGGAACCTCAACTAGAGAGTCCTCAGTAATGTCATGAGTCTCAAGGTTAAGGGCTTGGACTAGGTTTTTAGGCCATTATAGAGGTTTCTCTATTGAGGCTATGTGGTCGATTAGACTCTCAAGCTCAAGATTCAGGTAATTAAGGTTGATACATTGTTCAACATTACCATGAGGTTCACGTAGGTTTAATGGTAAGCTGATTTGCTTCCAGATGTCCATACTTCAATCCTACATATCAACCGTAAGCACATTAAGTGGCACATGTGTAAAATAAGTAAATAATGCCAAAATGATAAGAATACTCTAGTAACTATGCATGGATCAACCAAAACATGTCATTTCATGATTAAAAAAGGTACCAAAAAGGTGAACAAAGAATATAAGAGGTAGGTAAAGACAAATAAGATGAAACAAATAATACATAAGGTCAAATGAGGGTCAAATGATGGTAGAATAGCCAAATTAAGGCTAAATGATGGTTAAGAACCATTATGTAAGGTTGAACAAGGCTAAAACATAGTCAACAAAGGTCATAGGGGATAGGATAAGCTTAAACATGGTCAACAAAGGTCATACGGGATAGGATAAGCTTAAACATGGTCAACTATGATTGCACTTTACCAGTTTTAGGCCTTAAAAAGCCACATCATGGTCAAATGATATCAAATGATGATCAAGGATAGTCAAACCCCACTAGATAAGATCGATTGAAGGTCAAACAAGGTAAACTAACATTACAAGAGAGACAATAATTAGAAATGGTGAAACTAAAGCCAAATAGAAGCTAAATGAGACTGAGTAATGATCAAATAATGATCAAATAAGGCCAATAAGGTCAAAAAATGTCAAAATGCAATGGAATAGGGCCAAACCAATCAAGGTGTAAAACATATGATAGAACATGGTCAATATTGATCAACTAGGGTTAGATGTTTTATGAGACGTGATACACACAAGCCGCGATATCGCGTCGTCCCCTACAATGTCGCGTACGCGATATCACGGTCCACCGCCAAATCTATAAATAAGAGACGACACTCCCCTTATTTCCCATCCTAGGCTAAAAGTAGGGAAACTCTGGCAAATTAATCACTCCAAAGATAGAATATTTTCCATGTGCCCGTAGTAGGAGTCCCCAAGTGAATAGATCTTTATTCGAGCAACATTGTACCTGAACGCAAGTTGTGTACGAAAATAAAGACAAGCTTTGTGGATAAACCTTGCAATGCATGGAATAGGATTTATTACTTGTTATTTATTACCCTGCAGTAGCGTGGCATGAGTACGACTTGATTACAAGAATTTACAGATGTGTACGGCTAATCAAGGAATCGGCTGGTCATCGTGATTAGATTCTCTCAACCCTTTCCTCCTAGTTGAGTGCCTCAGTATGACCACTTCGAGCATGTGTGTTACGCGTGGTGATCCCAGTAACGATTAGCGTTTGGTAGCCGTGGTTGCATAGTTTAGGGTGTGTATGGTAAGTGGGAACAGATGTTGATGCTAGTTAATTTAGACTTAGGACATTAGTTAGAGTTAGCTAGTTTCTCAACCCTTCACCTCATAGCATAGAGAGAAAAACATTAAAAGTTATAAAAATCATATACCTCGTACTTACTTAACCATACACAGTGACAAACAAAAGTAAGTCTGGGAAGACAAAAAATGATTAACCCCAAGTGTTCCATGGGGCGTGTAGGCATTTAGTCTATGGAGTTCGATCGAATCGTGCATGCTACACTCGTTTCATATGGTTGAGTGTCGGGGTACCTCACCACTCATCATTGGCACCATTGTTGGGGACTAAGTGTTTGTGCACTGAATAGAACATAAAAGATATCACTCACATTATTGTGAGCCTTAAAGAACCTTCAAGTTAATCAAAAGATAAAAATTATATAACGGTGAATTAGCACACCGATAAAAATGCCTTCTTCTCATAAGAGCAACTCATCACCTAAGGACCATACACGAGACAGTCGGCAACATAAAACACATAACCAAAATCAGCCAAGTCCTAAACAATACAAGATAGTTTATACTCATCCTGATGAGTATATTCCAGACTTTATCTTTATCCTCCATCAAGATGAACAGCTATGATGGAGAGATTTGCAAGGTAACATCATGTTACCCCCAAATCGATCAGTCTCTTGCATGCTTTTCTGTGCCTTGGCACAGATAGGTATGACTAAATTATATGCTAAATATGTTGTGGAAAACTTTGAGATGAGGGATTATTATCCCATAAAGGCACAATGTATGAGGGACTTAAGGCAAGAGAGTCAACATACTTTTCTGAAGGGCAAAGTCCCACACGTCCTTAGCAAAATAGGAGATCAGAAACCCCTTATCATGGGTTCTTTAGCAAACGATGTACCCCCTCCTAACGATGGTGAGGAGGTTGGGTATCAGAACCTATGAACAATGATACATATCCCTAGTTCTGATGCCTGTGAACACCAACTATTCACAGAGGGAACAACCACTTATGCTAAGGACGAGCACTTAGATCATCACCACGATCGGGGCCGTAGTAGCCGAAGAGAAGGCAAGAAACATTGTCATGGAGATGGTTCCCCTTCTTCTTTCCCTTCTTCACATCACTCACCCTCTCTTTCCACATCTGGGCGCAGCCATCATGAACACAATGGAGAGGATAAAAGTAGAAAAAATGAGAGACCTCGACGGGAAATTCGAGAGAGAGGACAAGGGCAAGGACATAGGGAGAGTAGGGAACAATGCAAACATCATAGGCGTCATGAAAGAGATGATCATGATGAGCCCCTACTTGCAGCTCGAAGTATGCTTGACATAATGGAGGCAGTTAGGATTCCCACAAAGCATTTAAAAGATAGTCGGATCAAACGTTTAGACATGAACAATATCCCACAATTTGAACAAGGATACAATGTTGATTTGCAAAATCATTTATAGGCATTCCAGGATGCCTGTGCCTTGCAGAATATAGAAAATGAGTGGCAAAAACTTAAGTTGTTCCCAAGGACACTCACCAAGGAAGTAGAGAGTTGGTACCGGTCCTTAGCACCAGAAACCATCAAGAGGTGGAGTATAATGCTAGAACTATTCAACGAAAAGTATCAAACATACTCTAGAGTGTCCAATTTGCATAAGAAGATCCAAGGCTAGAAGCAAGATACTCATGAATCCTTGGATGCTACCATCCCACTACTACACATTGTTACATTGTTGCCCGGGCCATGGGTATGCTCAGTGGGATCAACTTCACCACATTGTGGATGGGCTAAGGCATGAAAATAGAAGAACCCTTGGAACTTATGCCCAAGGGAGACTCTCACAGCTTAGAGCCCATGAAGTACATCATTTGTTGGAACAAGTAGCAAAAGAAGAAGGTGAGCTATGAAAAAGAGAAAGTGCAGAAGAATTCAACCGCGATCCTTCCCTTCGAAAGAAGGGAGTGAAATTTTGTGATAAAGAGGATGAGTCACCAATCGAAGAGTTGGTGAACAGCAAGACCTTGCAGCTTCAAAAGCTCACAACAGAAATAGCAGCTAAGCTAGATGATGTATGGAGTTCCTTAGACTGTAAAATTGAAACTATCTTAAAAATTGTAGAAGAGTCTAAAGTAGAACAAAGTAGTGACAAAGGTAAGACAAAGTGGAGAGATTTAGGCCCTACACATAACAAAGGTAAGGGGAAAATCACTAATTCTGATGTGGTTGTGGAGTCAGACACAGATGATGATGGTGGATGTGAGATCTGCCAATATGACCATCCTAAGGGATGTTTTCCAATCATCTCACATCTACAAGAGTCTAGGGTGTATGTGCTTAATCCAAGACTCAACCAACGGTAAACACCCCGAAGGTTACCTTATCAACAAGGTAACCCAAGGCAATTCCACCAACCACTAATGTATTATCCAAGTGGAACTCCACCATAGCCCATCAGATAGCATCAGTAGTGGCAATACCCACAGTCATGGGGGATGCCAGCACCGAAACATAAGTACCCTTACCGGTAGCCTGACCCTAATGGATATTATGTGCAGCAGCCGATTTCTCCAAGTGACTCTATGAGTCACACAACCCCCAACCATCACTACCAAGTTTGGGAATACTTCATAAGGACTCCTTCTCCTCTGGGAGACACTCCATACCCACACCATCCTCCTAATCCATCCACACCTCTTCCACTAGTAGTAGTTCCCATAACACCTCCTGCTCCAACAATGCAAGGGAAACTTCCTTCTCAACCGCAGCAACGTCATGCTGCAAGAGCTATAAATATTCAACCTACTGCTGGTTCTGACAACTTTAAAAATAGAAGACCTTAATTTAGAACCAAAAGCCTAGATAAACTCTTTCAACAACAAGTGGTTGAGCCCATGTACACTCCTCCACCATCTAACACTTCGGAGCACCCTTTAGTCCAATGGAGCTTAACGCATACGGTTATGTTAACGCATACCGTAACTAACTAGATTAAGGTAGGCCACCTTCCCAGGAAACTAACTGACCCTGGGAGTCCCTTAACGAGAGATGTATCACACCTGGAACCTGCCCCAACTTAAGAAGAGCAACATTCAACTAGAGCTAGCAGACCAGTCCATCACCATTCCCTTAGGATTGGTGGAGGACATCATCACCACTATGTGTGGTTGGTCTTACCCAGCTAATTTTTTGGTGATTGAAGTTAACAA
This sequence comes from Gnetum montanum, assembly GCA_015680685.1. Taxonomy (NCBI): domain Eukaryota; kingdom Viridiplantae; phylum Streptophyta; class Gnetopsida; order Gnetales; family Gnetaceae; genus Gnetum; species Gnetum montanum. Next base: position 2,066,779 of record MNCI01033474.1, read on the forward strand.
CAACAAAGGAGACTTCCCAATTATAATGGTAAGGGCATGGCTAAGTACAGTAGATGCATGCCTTAGGATCCGTGATCTTTCCTTGGAAATCTCTAAGATAAAAATTTGTGGAAAGATCAAAAAGAGAAAAGTTCCATGCATCACATACAGTTCTCACTTCCCATTCTCTCCTTTGTTTTGTCAGAATGGTGGTGGCTCTTGGAGGAAGCATTCTTGTTACTTCACAAGGATGGTTTAGCCAAATGCATTGATGCGAAGTCACTTGATGTGGTTAGTTTGAGGCTGGTGTTGGAATGAGATTTGCCAAGTCACATTAATCATGAAACACACAAGGGGCTGTACACCACCTTGTTCTTGGGATTCCGTTCCATTCTCTTCTCTTCATCTTTCTCTCCATTGTTCATCTCATTACCAGTTGTATCATTAGTGTATATATTTTGGTTGATGCATTATTTTCCTTTTGGTAAACGCTTGTGGTTAAGACTTTAACTCTTATTCCAAATGACATTCCCAAAGCCTATGGACTCTTTGAATGTGGGTTTGTTAGGGCATCAAGGGCATGAACCTGCTTTGGGGAGGACCCACTAACATTCCTATTTGGTGCACCAGTTAAATTCTTTCCCTTAACATTTTGCAATTAATTTTATTTTGTTCATTACCATCTTGACATCCATTTCATTGATGTTTTCAGTTTTCCCTTTTTATCTATCTTTCTTACTCCTTTTCTTTATCCATTCTAACACTACCGGAGGTTCATGATTAGTCATGGGGGTACGGGGCCTGATTTTTATCAATTTTCTCCTAGCCCTAAAATTTTTGATTTTCTTCCTAACCCCTAAACCTTCAGTAGTTATCATTAATATATCCCCAGATCCGTATTAGCCATACCACAACCTAGCCAATGAACCTACACCGAAGCAAGGTATTAATTACATAATGATTCATTTACCCTTGCTAATATAAGATTGTGTTGTGTGTGTAGATTATGATCATACAAACACCGAATTGGATCTGGAGCAAACACTTGGAATGGAGCAATGCTGAAGTAGCTATGTAAGGAGCAAGATCGATGGTGCGCTTATGGATGGACAATGAAAGGTGCAATCTTAGCATTGTCAGAAGCAACACTTCTTCCTCTCTCTCTTTCTTCTCAGCTTCCAACTAAGGCCTGATGTCATTATAATAAGGTGTTCACCCTTGTTGTCATGAACACCATTTTTGTCAAGTCTTGTAATGATGATCCATTCACATGTCATCCCATTAGTTCCAATCCCCTCAATAATTCCATACCTGCTCGATATTATTGTAAGGAACTCAAGGATGAGTTTTCATTCATTCATGGGGGTATGATGAGACATGATACGCACAAGCCATGATATCGCGTCATCACCTGCAATGTCGCGTATGCGATATTGCGGTCTGCCGCTAAATCTATAAATAAGAGGCATCACTCCCCTTATTTCCGATCCTAGGCAAAAAGTAGGGAAACTCTAGCATATTGATCACTCCAGAGATAGAATATTTTCCATGTGCCCATAGTAGGAGTCCCCAAGTGAACGGATCTTTATTCGAGCAACATTGTACCTGAATGCAAGTTGTGTACAACAATAAAGATGAGCTTTGTGGATAAACCTTGTAGTGCATGGAATAGTATTTATTACTTGTTATTTATTACATGTTATTTCCTACTTGTTATTTATTACCCTGCAGTAGCACGACATGAGTACGACTTGATTACGAGCATTTATAGATGTGTACAGCTAATCAAGGAATCGGCTGGTCATCGCGATTAGATTCTCTCAACCCTTTCCTCCTAGTTAAGTGCCTCAGTATGACCACTTCGAGCATGTGCATTACGCATGGTGATCCCAATAACGATTAGCGTTTGGTAGCTGTGGTTGCATAGTTCAAGGTGTGTACAGTAAGTTGGAACAGATGCTGACGCTAGTTAATTTAGACTTAGGACATTAGTTAGAGGTAGCTAGTTTCTCAACCCTTCACCTCATAGCATAGGAGAAAAACATTAAAAGATATAAAAATCATATACCTCAGACTTACTTAACCATACATCATGACAAACACAAGTAAGTTTGGGAAGACAACGAATGATTAACCCCAAGTGTTCCATGGGGCATGTAGGCATTTAATTTGCAGAGTTCGACCAGATCATGTGTGCTATGCTCGTTTCATATGGTTAAGTGTAGGGGTACCTCGCCACTCATCAATGTTGTTATTTTTAGGCCTTAGCAGGCCATATCACTAATTTAAGGCCTTATTAGATCATGTTTCCAATTTAAGGCCTTGGAAAATAATATGATGGTTACATGGTATCAAATGATGATTGAGGATGGTCAAACCCCATCACCTAACACCAATCAGAGGCTAGAAAAGATCAACGAAGGCCACAAGAGAGAGTAGGACAGATATAGTGAAATGGAGCTAAGTAAAATTTGAATGGGATCAACAAATGATCCCTAAAAGACAATTATGCATTGTAATATCAAAATACGTTGAAACACCATGAAACAAGGTCAAATCAGTCAAGGTGGTAAATGTGTGATAAAGAAGATAAATATTGGTCAAAGAGGGTTATATTTTGCTAGTTTTAGGCCTTAGAGGACCATAGTAGAGGTCTACAAGGTTTTCAAGTAACTTTGGGCATATGATGAGGTTGTTTGAGAGTTGTTTGAAGGCCAAAATGATACCTTTTGTTGTGATTACACTAGGCTCTCTTGGGGACTACACTAGCTAGTGTAGTTAGACTAGGTCCCAACATAGTTGGTGGTAGTAGATGGTTTTCTATGTTCATTGTGGACATTTTTGAGTTCTTCATGGTTTGTACGACTAGTGTAATATACTAAGGTTGAGAATTTATGCATTTTGACTTCATTTTCACCCTTCAAAGGCTAGAAATAATGTCAAAATTGGTGACAATGTTGGGATTATGTTGGCTAGCATAGTTTAGGCTTTCTCTAATATAGAAGCATGTGAGAAATAGATTTATGAGGTTTTAGAGTTACTACTAATGTTTCGTTAGCTTCCTATGGTAGTGTAGGGTATGGGAAGGACTAAATAGGCCATTTTAAAGTCAAAACAAGCAACTAAAATTGAAATTTGTCACTTACACCTCATGACTACGCTAACCAGAATAGTTGAGGGTTACTGCAATGTAGGTGGATAAAGATATGGATTTTTCATGATTTAGGAAGATCAAACTGCAACTAGCTCTAGGATTTTAGGATTCTATTCTTCTAGAATTAAGTTTTTGATCATTTTGAGTGCTATTATGCTAGTTAAACCACCTTGGGGTAGGGACTATGCTTAGACTACATTGGCTAGTTGCAGTCCTAGGCCTACCTTAATGTATATGAGGTAAACTTGACATTTTACAATCAAAACAAGGTGAATTTACAACTAAGTATGGCCAAATCAGGTTATGGATTTCCAAGTTAGGTTCTAGGCCTTTTGGAGTGTCAAACTATTAGTCAAATAAACATAGGACCATGACTACATTGGAACTATGCTAGCCAGCGTAGTCTAGGCCTCCTCCAATGTAGTCACAATATGAATCTTGCATTTTAGTAAGATTCCATGGTTGATTGACTAGATTCTTGAGCTCTTGGGTTATTAGTGTTAGAAACTAGGGTTTTAGGGCTAAAATGGTCAGTTTTGATGGTAATTTTGGATGTCAAAATGGCCATACACCACTAGACTATGTTGGCCAACATAGTCCCAATGTAGATGTGGGGTGCATTGTATGTTTTGCTCATTCTCAACTAATGTTTTAGGGTTTAGTGGCTTTTGAAGTCTCTTGCAAGGTTTTGGGGTTGGCATGATGCTTTCAAAAGTTATTTTGACATGTTCGTAACTCATCTTGGTGTTTTGAAATTGGAACTACACTAGGACTATGCCAACTAGCATAGTCAAGGCCTCCTCCAATGTAGTCACAAAATGAAAATGGAATTTGGACATCTTTTATATCATAATTTGTCAATGCAAGGTCATCAAGGGTTCTGAAGAAGTGTTAAGGTCACAATATGTCAATTTGAAGGTTATTTATGGCTTTTATTAGTTCATCCTCTTCCACCTATGTTGGGACTATGCTAGCCAATGTATTCTTGGCCATCCCCAGTGTAGTCTAAAGGTAGGAGTAGGAAATTTTCTATTTTTGCTTGGTTTTCTTGGGTTTTAGGCTTACCAGAGACTTTGGAGTTGTTGTTTTGAGGGTATTTTTTTTCTATGGTATTCATTCCTTGCTCAACTATGCTGAGACCATCCTAGCCAATGTAGTTGAGGTCTTCCCTAGCATAGCCCATGCAAGGAAAATGAATTTTAAGGCTTTTTGACTACTTTTATGGACTTTTGGAGTTGCCAAAGGTTTTGGATAGGATTTGGTGCATGGTGTGATCATTTTGGAGTAGATCAAGAGTTTTTTTATGACAAAAGGCATCATCCCACTTATGACCAAACTAGCAAGTGTAGTCAAGCTACCCTAAATAGTAAGTTTTTGGGTGGGTTTTTCCCCTTTCTTGGTGTTCAATTTCCATCAATGTCAACACCTGGTTTCCTATTTTGGACATAAAGTTTTATGATGAGATGCCTTTTGGTAGTATTTGGAATTTTGAATCTACTTCAAGGCTTCTAGATGCTTAAACCCTAGCATAGTCACCATGGGAAGCTGAAAACCTAAGTGTGTTACAATTTCCATTGGCTTGTTGTAAAGGTTCCTAGTGGATCCCATCCTAAATTTGAGTTTTTATACAAATTGATTTCCCACTCACATAGTGTAGTTGCACTTTCCATTTATGATCATTAAGTTTAGTGGAACTTCAATGAGTGTTTTGGGAAATAATGGTTTTAGTAATGGGCACATAACTTTGGGAGTGATTTTCTTATTTCGATTTTGCACAAATCATTCTTCTCACATCAATTTCAAGCTTCAATGCATAGCACCAGAGCTTTGAACATATTTTAGCTTCCATCACACTTTTTCCTAATGTAGACCAACCTTTCCACCCCTAAGGAGTAGGTGTAGTTGTTGTAGGAGGCTCCAGAAGTGTGAAGGTTTTGCCAGTTTTAGTGCTACATATTCAAGATGTCAAATAAGAGGGCTAAAACTATCAAGAATCCAACCTTGAAGAAGGTCAAAGATGCTAAAAAAATGCCTCTTTAACCTTCCATGGCCACTGATTGGTGAAGGCTTCACTACTATGACCCCTAGCTACACAAATCCTAACCATTTTATGTATAATTTCATTGGAATCCTAGGAATTTTTGGTTATATAGGTTTGTGTGTTGGTTAGATTTGAATTTTACAAAGTTCTTACATTATATCTAGGCTATTTTTATGGGTTTTTGATGTTTCTCTAGCTATGGGATTGGTTTATGTTGAATTAAAAAAAAATTTAATCAATTTCATGCATTTTTTTGTAGTTTTGGGCAAGAAAAGCAACACCACTTTTGTATTTTTTGTGTTTAAATGGTTTAGAAATTTTATATTTTATGGCCATGGGGTTATAGTACTATTTTTAATGGTCAAATCGGTTTTTAAACTACTACATTCTAACTTACAATTGATTTTCTACAAATTTTTCCGTAAGCTGGTTTGAAGTGGGTTTTTAGTTTTTTGGCCATTTTTCATGTCACTTTGGTAATTTTTTATGTTAAAACTATTAATAAATTTTTGGTTTTTAGGTTTTGAATTTGTATTTTTTTGTGTACAATTCCAAAAGCTATGGAATCACCAAATTTGGTTGCGTGATTAATTTTTGGTGAATTTTTTTGTTGATTGGTTTAAAGTGAGATTTTTGGTTTTCATAGTTTTACCCCTATGAAGATGGTCAACATTGGCACTTTGAAAACGTTTTCCAACAACATCCAAAGTTCTTGGGGATGCTTTGTGATGTTAGAAAGGGTTTAGAAGTGGTTTCACAAGTTTTAAAATTTTTTTCATATTTTTAACTAGTTAGATATTGTAGTTGTTTTCTACAATTTTGGGTTTTTGTGTAGTTTTTGTTGACTTTTGTTTAAGGTTTTATGTTGTGTTTAAAAATTTTTCCAAGCTTGGAACTTCAATGTAGATGTTCAATTTTGTTGAATTTTGTATCCACACAATTCTCAACCTTAGACAAAATTTTTTAGTTCTAATTTTTCATTTTTAATCAAGTGTAAACTATTTTGTACAGTTGTAATTTTGGCTATGAAAAGTACAAACCTCCTTGTTTGTATAGGTAACATTGGTGTTGTGTGTAGTTTTTGTTGAATTTTTTTAAGGTTTTATGTTGTGTTTTAAAATTTTCCCAATATTGGAACTTCAATTTTGTTGAATTTTGTGTCCACACAATTCTCAACCTTAGACAAACCTTTTTAGTTCTAATTTTTCATTTTCAATAAAGTGTAAACTATTCCATACAATTGTAGTTTTGGCTATGAAAATTTCAAACCTCCTTGTCTATACAAGCAACATTGGTACTATTGTATGTAGTTTTTGTTGAATTTTGTTTAAGGTTTTGTGTTGTGTTTTAAAACTTCCCAAGCTTGGAACTTCAATGTAGATGTTCAATTTTGTTGAATTTTGTGTCCACAAAATTCTCAACCCTAGAAAAAAAATTTTAGTTGTAATATTTCATTTTCAATAAAGTGTAAACTATTCTATACAGTTGTAGTTTTGGCTATGAAAACTACAAACCTCCCTATCTATACAAGCAACGTTGGTGTTGCTAGTGTATTTTTATGATTATGTTCAAAGGTTCTTAAGGCCATTTACATGCTAATTTTTTTGTTTTTAACTATCATTTGAATTTATAGAAAATTTTAACTAGGCTTCCTAGAGTTTTTATTATGGCTAATATCACCATTAAGTAGGATGTCTAGTAAAATTTTGTAAAATTCAAATTGGAATATGGGACTATTGTAGTAGGTACAAGCTAGTTTTCATGTTTTTGATGTTTCTACATAAAAATTTACACAATGTTTTATGTATATCTTATCATGAAAACTACCATTAGTTGTTAGTAGTCTACTTAGTTGTATTTGGTTTTTTATGAAAGTTGTTCTTGGTTTTGGTTTTGGTTCTAAGTGTTGAAACTATGGATGTGGTTATTATGAGTTTACATAAAAACATTGATTTTGAAGTTGTAGTTTTTGTTTAGCATTTTTTTCATATTTAATTATGGTTATTTATGATTTTTATGGTTGTTATTGTTGTGTAGGGCCTTCCTCAGGCCCAACCTAGTGGTAATTGAGCTAGTGAGGCTACTATGCTACATCCATGCACCAAGCCCCTATACCCTACTTGGCATACATGTCATTAGAGCATGGCTTCCTGTGGTTTAGATTAGGAGTGAAGGAGTTCCTAGTTTTCTCATTGCAAACCTTTCATGTGATGGTATGATCATACTTATCATCTCACACAGTAGCCATCATCGTTGAAACTCTATTACCTAGGTCCTCCAGCTTTATCATAAATTTTCTTGAAGATCATCCTAAAACAAATTTAGAGGGTGAAGTGCTTGATGGCACATACATAAGGGGCACTTTTAAGCTATTGAAGATTTGGAACATGCTCAAGTTCAACTTATATCATGCCAACAACACACTACTAGTGGGTTGTTGAGTCCACATAGTATTTTAGAATCCTCCCAATATTATCTACCACATGGAAGGGTAAGCATGGCTTTAAGTTTTCTTCTTTTGTGAATATTTTTATTATTGGTTTTATTAGTTTACTTTGATTTAACAATTTTCCATGCTTGAATTGGTATGTTTGTAGGTATAGGGTGGATGAAAAAGGCTTAATCAAAAGTGACCAGCTCCTACCCTTGACTTAAACAATGTTGGGGGTCTTTGCCAAAAGTTCCATAACAAGGCTCATAGTGGTGGAGCAACTCAAAGGTGACTTGGACAAGTATACCACATGCTATTCCAATGCCTATAAAAGGTGTGTAGCCAATGGAATAATGCATGGTTAGTAAGATAAATCAAATCTTTCTTCCATACCCATTGAGGCCCCCATGCTACCTTCTTCTAGTAAGAAAAGTAAGAATTAATTTTTTTTATTTTCTTATGTCAATGTTTTCATGGTTGCATGGTTATAGGTCTTTTAGGCTTTAAGTATCTAAAAGGTTATATTGTCTTTGATTGGTTAATTTGGTTATACTTGTTATATTTTGATTTTACATGACATGCCTAAGCCTAAGCTAATTGGAACCTTGTTATATTATATGATCTTCCACCTCCTCCACCATCACACTGGTCATTTCTGGATGTTCTAAGGAGACTTGCATCCTCAAGCATGGTTAGGTGCATTCAGTGTAGTAGTGGTTGGCTAGTAGGATGCCTAGAAACATTCAAGAATACATCATTTATGTAGGTTTCCTTGATCTCTTTATGGCCCCTAGCCCAACCATTCCAACCCCTAAGATGGTGAACATCATCAACTCCTTTGACAAAGGGATGAAGAAGTTCATCACTTGGGTTCATGATGTGGTTGCTACCCTAGCCATCATGGAATCCACCTTTAGTGACATCTTTGGCATTTCTTTTAAGGGCCTAAAGATTTTCACTAAAGTAGGTAAAGAGGAGGAGCACCAAAAGGAGGTGGAAGATTGGTTGAACACTTACCATCGCCACAAGAGGTTGTCTCTTAACTAATTCAAGGTTGCAGAGGCTAGAGAGACATATCCCTTATTTTTCTCCTAGGAATTCCCCAAGTTGTTATCATAGGGTAAGATCATGAATGTCAAATAAGAATGGATCATGAAGAAGTTCCTTCTAGAATATGCTTAATTTAACTATATTGGTCACTTGGCTTTCAAGCTACGTGGTGAGATCCTTAAACTCCGTGACAATCTCATAATGAAATACCACATGCATTATGCATTCTTTGTGGCATATATAAGGAGGTTTATGAAGTTTCTAATGGTGATGAAGGATGAAAAATAACTAAGCCAATATCCATCCCAACTCTCAAAGCCATGGGTAAAACATGTCTATCCCACCATGTAGACTTAGAACCAACCAAAGGACATCAAGAAGTCATTATTTGTTACCACTAATAAACTTAGTGATAAGCATTGTGCTTTCCCTGATAGCATGGGGATTGAGCCCCAAGTTAGCATAGGAATGTTGAAAGGTCCAAGACATTATGCACTAGAGCTAAAGGTGTAAATAGAGCCAAATTATAGAGGCCTATAGTTGAGGAAGCAACACCAATGATTGAGCAATCCTCTAAAAGGAAATTGATGCTTAGACATGGCCAAGCATGCAATGTGGTTATAGGTATCTTTTATTTTATTTTATTTTATAGTTGTTTTTCATTCTTATGTTTTATGGTATACAACTACATTATTATTATTTTTTTAGGCAAGATATGCTAAGTTATATTACATTTTACTCTTGTTGTTCTTGTAGGAAAGCAACAAGAGTTGACAACCTAGGCAGAAGTAGTGGAGGTGGAGCACAAACACCTAGAGGAGGAGCTCCTACAACCTCATGAGGAGTAGGGGTTATCCAATGTCCCATTGGATGACTTTGATGCTATATTTTATCCCTCATAGTTAGGTGAACCCCCTATCATCATCCCAAATCATGCTTCAGGTATGCATGTATTTTGTTTCATAAGTTTGAATTTTGTTGTTTTATGCTTAGGCTTGGTCTTAATTTTTTGTTCATTGTTATGGTTGCCTTAGCTACTGAGCCTCAACCTCCACGTTCCACATGAAGCCATTGGTAGATACTCCTTATAAGATGGAATTCATGTGGGAGATGTCTGAGGACATGATTGACAACTTGCACTAGGTTACCCTCGATGTTGGTAAGAGATTAGTGCATCTTGTACTTTTAGTTTGTTTTATTTTATAGTTGTATTATTTTAGTCATTTTTTTATTCATTTTTTCTTGGTTACTTGGTCACTTATTGTTTTTCTATATCTCTTTCTATGTTGTTTTTAGTGCTTACATTTAGATGGGATCCTAACTACCCCATTGAGATTGACATCATACCTATCTTACCATCAAATGTGAATAATGTTCAATGAAAGTTGTATGAAAGTGCCATTGAATCTACATTTTCATGCACCAAAACTTCATGGGAAACCCAAAATTCCAATGAGCTTCTATGAGAACAAGTGGTAGCATTGGAAAGAGAAAACAAAACGCTAGCACAATAGAGATCTCAAAGATTGTAAGGAATTTATGGAGGCCCAAGTGACCAATCAAAGTTCCTTGTGAACCAAAGAGATTGAATGGACATGGTATTATAATGTCATCCATGGCAAGGTTGCCCTTGCTAGAGACATTATAGAGCAAAAGCTTTACATAGAATTGTTGGCACGTAAGACCAAGAGTAGAGACACTACGATGCCTGGGTTTATGAGTGGAGCCAAGTATAGAAAGATCGCAAAAAGAAATACAAGGCCAAATGTGAAGCCTATCTTAAGTGCTTAAAGGAGAGGTCCACCAAATGATACAAGTTGAAGATTTTTGTGAAAGGGATTCAAGTAGAGGGCATCTTTAAATTATTTGAAGGCTTTCTAAGCATTGTTAATTTCTCATCCCCTTAGGTCTCTACTATTTTTGGGGAGGTGACTACCATGATGTTTTTGTGGAAGCCACCTATGTCAACTAATATTGACAAAACCAACATCTTGATAGATATCAATATTAGGAAGGTGGACTAGGCTCACATCACCAAGGAATAAATTCTCCTTCATTTGGAGATTGGCCATCAAAATCTCCAACCAGAAGATGTTGCACCGAAGCCCTCTTAGGTTTGCTTATTTTATTTTTTTTAGCATATTTTATTTTAGTTTGATTTAATTTATAGTTTTTGATTCAATTTTATAATTTGTTGATTATTAGTTAAACTTGTGTTTTGTTGTGGTACATGTACCAGGTGATACCAATGGCCCCAATGGTGAAGATGGAAGTACTCCTCAATTGTCTCCAATAGTTCCTTGGTACCATCTATTGGTCATTGCCCTTCATTATCCCTTTTGTTATGTTTTTGTTTGACATCATGATGTATTGGCTAGTGTTAGCCATTTGATTGATTGATGGACAATTTAATGTTTCATGTATTTTTTAGACTTTTTTCATGCTATGTGATAAAAATTTAGACTATTATTATATTTAGGTTTTACTTTAGTTTATATGTTTTAATGTTTTATATTTTATATATGTTTAATATTGATGTTTTTGTTTGTCATATGATATGTTAGTTAAGTTATGAGATTGTGGTTAGTTATAAAATGGTACATTTGGCTCTATATTAGCTACTAAGGTATAAGCTAAGTTGTAGACTATGATAAACATTTTTACCAATTTTAGGCCATGGTGGATCCTATAATTTTTAGGCCATGGTGGATCCTATAATTTTTTGCTAGTTTTAGGCCATGGTGGCCCATACGATTTAGTAGTTTTAGGCCATGTCAGGTCATAGGTTTTGCTAGTTTTAGGCCATGATGGGCCTTGCAATTAAAATGGAGACTTTTTATTGATTTTTCATGTTTTCAGAATTTTTATGAGCTTTTTCTAAGTTTTAAATTTTTTATGATATTTTTTATGTTTTATATTATAAAATAAAAATTCTTGAAAAATTAAATTGTAAACAAGAGTAAACCTTAGGCTCCATGTAAAGTAAAGGTTAAAATAAAGTGAAATGAAAGCAAACAAAATAGTGCATACAAGTAACCTATAAACTAGGCTAAAAAGGCTATAGCTAAAGAAGGCCACATAGTTATAGGTGCAACGGTGAGCGAATCAAGGGCATACATCAATTATACAAGTGTTTCCTAATCTGTGATAGATTAGAAAATGCATACAGTCTACTTTGCACAATTCTATATTCCTCGTTTCCTTCGCTTACAATGTTGAAAGGGAGCTCTTTCCATGATGCAATGATGGATCCATCATTATTAGTTTTGGCCTATTGTGCTCTATCAATCTTCTTAACTTTATGGCTAATAGTAGGAGTTTCTTCTTGAAACTCCACTTGGGACCCTTGTTTTATGTCAATGTTGTTGACTACCAAGGAAACTGCACTATCACTATGGATGATTAAATCACCTCCCTCATAAGGCAAGTGAATTTAATGGTGGATTGGTGAGGAAATAGCTTGTAATTGGGCTAGCCAAGACCTCCCTAAAATAAGTTTGAATCCCAGTGTCTCTTCCACCATCAAGAAATTGGCCATTGTGGGGAATTATTTCCCTAGCACAAAGTTTAAAGAAATTGAGCCTTTTATAACCACTAGAGATCCATTAAAGGATTTAAGAGTAGTTGTTAAAGCATGCTGAATATGCTCAATTAGGCCTAAATGTTAAACAATGTTATAAGGTATTACATTTATTGGGGCTTTATCATCAACATGTACCCCATGCACTTTATATTGATCCACCCTTATAGTTATTAAGAGGGAAGCCTTGGTTGCTTGCCATCTTGGGGATTGATCTTGACCTCACTTTTACGAAACACTAGCACTATCAACCTCACTTCTTCCTTTGGTGAAGGTGGTACCATAACTACATGGATGGACTCTTCACTAGTGGGGATGTCCTAGCTAATAGGAATAGAGGTCAACATCTTCACCAATGCTTCATGGTGTGCAAAAAATATCATCACAAGGTTATATAGGCTAAGGGAGGTGTTCTTTTGTTTTAGCAACTACTTGACCTACTCCATCATAATGAGAAAGTTTATGTAATTGGTTATAGGCTTTTCATTCTTAATGTTCTTGAATTCATTCATGCATCCCAAAATCAGAACTTTATGTTTCAATTGTTGTGTTTTGGCTTCTTTTTCCTTTCCTTGTTGTTTGGGGTCCTCCTATGGTTGACTAGTTAAGGTGGCCTAAGCATTAGAACTCATTGGAATAAATGAGATGGAAATGGGCTTTTACAAGCTCATTTCATTCCATGCCTTGGCCTATTTTTTGTCATCATTCATAGGCTTTGTCATGGGATTTTTGCATTATTTGATCAAGGATTTCTTCTTATTGTTAATTTGTTGTGAATAAGTCATTACATTGGCCAATATGGGAGGATGTTTTTCAGTTGTAGGGGTAGGTTTGGTTGGAATGAATGGAGGCACTCTAATCACGAAAGGCTTCTTGGGAGGCATAGGTGAAGGGACCCTTACAACAAAAGGGTTTCTTAAACTAGTCAAAGTTGAAGGACCCTTATCATTGTCAGAAGGTACCTGAATTGCAAATGGCTCCCGCATAAGTCTAGTATCATTATTCACATTGAATGTGGCTATACCATATGGGTTTTTTTAGCATTAAATGGGTCCTTGTATACTTGCATGGATTGGATTTTTGGCCTAACTAAGTTTGAGGCATCAAGGACTAGTTTTTTCTTGTCTATCGTATTTTGCAAATCATCCTTTAATGATATGAAAAATTCAATGTCATGACCTAGCAATTAATGGTAATTGCAAAAATGGTCAAGCTTGAAGTACTTCAACACTATAGGATCATCCTTGGTTGCAAGAGTGGGATTTTGGGCTATCTTGCATAGTCTTTCATGCCTCTGGTAGGCATTTTCAATCATTTATTTGTATCGTATTCTTCCACTCTTCAACTAATCAAGGAGTTATAATGGTTTTAGTAGTAACCTAGTATACTTCAATTAATATTTTCATTCAACGTTATGCCTTGTAGTAGTTGATGCAAAGGTCCTAGATGTTGAAGATTGATTGTTATTGGTAGGGGCCTTGGGTTGATTCATCCTAGGCCCATATGTAGTTGTCTTATTTTCTTTGCCCACTGTGGCCAAAGTTAGATTGTTTTTTCTCCACTTTTCCATATCCTTCTAGGTGTTATGGTTCTTGTATTACATGTAGGTAGGATCATGACTAGCCTCAACCATGTTCTATATGTTCTTTTTTTGGGAAAATGATTAGGTAAGTGATCATGACGCTAGGTAGTACATTTTTTACTTGATGAAGTCATTAACCATCCCTTTGAATATAGCAAGAAGATGGATCTTGGCTATCAGTTTTTGAATTTCATTAAGAAGAGCATTTCATTTCATATCATTGAACTTATAAGGGGGAGGATGAATAAGTTCCTCAAATCAAACCTTTATGAAACAAAGCACACACATGAATTTATGTGGTTCCCCAACTTGGATACTCCAAACTCAAAGGGTAGATCAAAAGCACACATTTGCACTTTGTTACTCTCAAAATGTGGTTGAGGGATCCACATCCTATATAATATTCAAGCCTTGATCTGGAGTGTTGTATTGTAGCACCAATCACTTAACCTTGTAAGGTCCCATCAGGCTTAGAAATGTGGTTTCAAGGCTTCCAAAACCTTTACAATCTTAGGCTCCAAAACCAAAGTGTTGTATCGTAGCACCAACAACTCAATCTTGTAGGATCCCAACAAGCTTAAGCACATCAACCCCATAGGGAAATAAGAAAAAGAATTACAAGGGACAATTACAACTTAATTTGCTAATCCTTGTATAGTTAGGTATAGCACACTTTACAATGCAAAAATTATAAGACAATGAGGAGTAAAAAAGAATTCAATGATTGCAAATGATTATACAATGAATACAAAAAGGCTTGTACTTTTTCCAATGCACATCAAGTCTTCTTATAGCTACTATATTTCTAAATCCATCTTGGAACTTGTGTAATGGCTAGCTAATATTCAATAATGGTCATGGGAGACATATTTCCCATGCCTGAGATGTCTCTCTAAATTTGACTTCAATACTAGGAAGACATATTTGTTTTCTAAAAGATGTCTTTTTGAAGTCTCCATTCTAAAATATTTCTATGTTTTATGAAAGATGTCTTTGTGAACTTGGTCTACATTCTCTAAAGATGACTTTTTTCTCATGAAATATGTATTTTTCTAAGAAAGACATCTTGTTGTTTCTAAAGACATCTTTGTCTAGATTCACTCTAATTCTACCAAGATGTTTGCTATTTCCTAGAGACATCGTTCTTCCATTTTATTTATCTCTTCAATTTATCATTCCTTGGTCATAGCCTTGATCTTATGCATGCTTGTATGATGATAAATTTTCTTACATAATATCAGGTCCTTCTCCATGTTCTTTGAATGTTCATTTGAAGACCATCTGGATGACTTCCTCCTTTAAACTCCAAATAGTTTGTTTCTTATGTCCATACCTTTACTCAATCAAAGGTCTTGTCTCGAAAGCATAAAAACTACACAAACATACAAGCAAACATGTTTTCCATTTTTCTTAATGTTTTAACATACCAAAACCAAGAGGTCCACATCCATCGTTGTATAAACTTTTGTACTGGCTTAAGGGATCCCTACTTGACCTTCATTAGCTAGTTGAGAGTCATGTCAAGGTTCAAGTTGTACTTGAAATTATTAATGAACTATGATATTAAGTCTTAAAGTGAGGATATGGATCATCTTGGTAGTGCACAATACAAGTCCAAAGCCTTCTCCATTAGGGACAAAGGAGAAATTTGCATTATGGTATGTAGCTAGGCTTGGAGTAATAGGCACTTACAATGGAAGGTTATCAAGTGGACATTAGGGTTGCCTTCATTATTGTACTTAGTGAATTGGGGAATGGTAATGCTCAATGGAAGAGTCATTAGTGGGATAGCAAGACTAATTGGATCATCTTGATAGAAATCCATTATCTTTACTATCTAGGTTGTGGAAGCCTTGAGCTTTCATAACTCTTTCATTAAGTCTTGGATTATTTGGAATGTCTAATCCAATCCTTATGGCATTCCTATGGATTAGGGTATTTGTAAAAATGGTTAAGATATTAATTGAGAGGATTGTGGCCTCATGATGGGTTGTAGTATAGAAGGAAGAGGCTAGGTTATCGTGTTATGGATGGCTTAAAGAATGAAAAGGATGTTTGTGCTAACACTTGAGGTGCAAAGGGACAAATCGTGTATGTGTCCCATGGATTGTTTGTGGTTCTATTGTGGGATCCACTGGTATAGAGAAGGGGTGAGCAATGGTGAGAACCATCAATGAGGGCCATATAGAATAAGGCTACATGGAAAAAGGCATGGAAGAAAATAGGAAGGTTGTTTAAGACAACTTTTTCTTGGTGCAATGCTATAACTAGTGTAGTCCCAAACATCATGGGATATATAGGAGATGATGGTTAAGATGCCTATCCCATGGAAGAGATAGATAGGGCCTAAGTTGCTCTAGTAGTTTGAGGGAGCAATTTTTGGAATAGGCTTCCTATGAAATTATTTGGATCATGCTCCACCTTGAACTCATCATGCTTCTCATGCTGGCCCTTCAAACTGAGGTTTTCACTCTATTCATTCATCTCAATCAATTTAGAAATTATGCTTGTTTGAGCATTGGTAAGAAATATTTTATCATAGGAATAGGGTATATACTCTTTTCCATTATTGTGAATTAACTAATACTCATGCTTGGCTTCAACCTTTATGCTTGGAATAAGTAATCTAGCTTGGATCTTAGCATAGAGATAGTTGTAATGTTCTTTGTTGAGCATAACAAAACCTTAGCTTTAGCATCTTTTCCTAAGAAATTATCTATGCTTGGCTATTGCAGGGCCTCTTGGATCATAGATCCTTAGCCCATCCTAATTGAATACCATGTCTATCATATCGATGAGCAAAACTATGGACTTATTGAAAGGCATTTTCAAGGATGTTGATTTGGCTTCTTTATTATTTTTAGTAAAAATTTCAATAAGCAGGATTTCCCAATGGCATAGTTAATCATAAATGGAAAAAATGGTTGCAACTATTGCTATAGTCTAAATGGTATATACTACACTTATAAAAATGATGTTATGGTTTTCTTTATGTTGGTAATACCAACTACAGTGGTTTCACTGGCAAGGTCTATGCTATGGAGTGTTCTATAGATCATAGTGTTTTCTAGCTAGCTACATTGAGGTAGATGGTGGAAATGGATTTTCACCTAGTAAAACTAGGTTGGAAAATTTTTTACCTTAGAGGAAGTATGTTTCTTTGAAAAAAGTTAAAATGTGAAAACTTTGGGTTTTTCCAAGAACTACACTAGAGTCCTAGAAGTGTCTACATTGGCTTTTTCCTACAACAATTCATAGCAAGTATATTTGAGTTTTAGGATGGATCTATGTTGGTCTTTAGGTGTCAAGTGTGAATTCTAATAGGTAGAAATTGTAGCTTTTAGCATAGAATGTGCTAGTTTCCAAAGATCATTAAATCATTATTGAAGATCTTAAGATGTTTGTGTGATGATTAGCCAAAAAGGTGGAAGAATTTATGATCTATTGTTGAAGTCTCTTATAATAATTCATTTTATTCCTACATTTGGAAGATATCATTTGAGGATAATTATGATTTTAGTCTTAGAATGTTGGATGATATAAAACATTTTAATGAGGAGGCATAATTAAGTATTGAATTTAAATAGGATACAAAAGACTTGCATTCTTAAGTAAAGAAAACATTAATTAGAAAGGCTAAATAGTTTCTTCAAGAGAATAATGAGGAAAAATAAAGCTAAAATTTAAGGTTGGTAATCTTATTTGTATTCACATAAAGAAGAAGAGGCTTAGAAGAATTAGTTGGTCCAAATTAAAAGAAAATAAGATATGTCCTTTCAAAATTAATATCAAAATGAATGATAATGCTTTTTACATATTAATGCATAATGATGCTACCATGTCTTTTGTTTTTAATGTTACAAATTTTACCCATTATCATGCTCCTAATAATAACCATACCATAAAGAGTAGCATGGAGAAGTTAAAGAATACCATTGCTAACCCTAAGTATTTCAAGAAGATAAATGTAATAAACTTGAAGAAGAAGAAGGCTTCAAGCACATAGGACATAAAGAGACTTAAGTTCATGATCCATTAGGTGGATAGAAATGTCTCTAAGATTTATGAGACTCAACTAATTGAGTATGGTATCATCACTATCTTCAAACTATTATTTACCTAGTTGGTACAGTTATAGATTCAATTGAATCATGTCTAAATAACTAAACTTAAAATCATCTTAGAAACCACATTAATTTACTTTCAATTCATGAATAATGTATAATAAAGAAACACACCATTAAAAACCTCTCTAGTAACGCATGAAAATATGAAATACATCTAATTATAAGAGTAAGAGCTCATGAACACATGAGCCAAAGGCTCTATGGAAGTAACATGCATTCCATACATATCAAACCTTACAATACTTAGAAATTAATGAAAAGCATGAGGAATAGTATCCCTCATCATCCTTAATAATAGTCAAGAATGAAAAAAAAATATCAAGGTACCAATTTAAGATATCTAATGGATTAACTCAATTACTTCTAGTGTTCTCCTCTTACTCCAAGAAATCCTTAATTATGGCAAAAAGCTCCTCATTCTTTATCTTTGATGCTTTATAGAGCCATCAAGTTGACTTCTCATATTTTTCATTCTTAACTAATTTTTGAAATATTATTGGACACAACTATAACTATGAATTATACCTCCATGTAGTCTTGATGTGACTATGACTTCTTATGGATCAAACCCTTTGAAAATTGACTAAAAAACATAAACTTGAATTGCTTCATTTTCTTAGTTTAAGGGAACTATGATTCATAATTCCTAACAAACTTGAAAATCAAAAGCATTCTTTTATTAGTGCAAGAAAATTACAAGCTACAATGTCTCATAATTAGAGTTTTTAACATTTCATAAAAACGTAACTAATTCTTAATATGTGTGACTGCATGCCATAGCCTATAAAAATTTTATAGGCTTATTCCAGCCTCTTGTAAGTTGTACCCACCATATAGCTCCTTTTTTAATCATAAAAAGTATTTAAAAATTTACCTTTTCCTTCATTTAAACCACTACAAGCTGCATAAGTATACAACCCCTAATTATGATGAGCTACAAGTTTCATTAGCTCTCACTTGCTATCTAACATTTAAAATACATCATTTCAACCTCTAATTAAAGGAAAGTTTAAAAGATAAACTTCTCAATATTCCTCTATACTAAAAGTATAGATGAATAATGGTTTATAAGTATTTATGATATTCCAATAAGCCAATTGGATTTCATTGATTCATAAAACATTATAAATATCTTAATCATTAAAATAAATTAGGTACTCAAATAAATTTAGGCCCCATGTACTTGAATCCTTTCTTATAATCAAGACAATTATCTTCCTCCCCTTTAAAGATTTAGGGTTAACAATAATACCCTTTAGCTTCTCCATGATACTCTTTAAGATTTTATCTATCATAGGTATGGTGGTAGTGTGGAGGATCTGAATATACAACAAAAGTTAATCCCAAACTTGGAAAATTTATTTTCTAAGACTATGACCTCATTGGAAATAAGCTACCACATTTCTTGGATCATAGTTAAGATCATGAGTTTGTCACTAGTACATTGTCAATTATGGTGAATATTTTTAATAGAAGTACAAAGACTATAACTAGACTATTATCTTTCAACAAGTCACAACAAGTGTAGAATGATAAGCATATGTTAGCCACAAAGGCACCATGTCTATCTAAAGTTCATCTTGTCTAGATTTTTAGCCTCCTAAAAGCAACATGACTTAGAGTGCAAGTAGGATGTGTGCTTGGTGAAACTCTTTCTAAATGAGAATTGGGCATGAGGTCACTATGAGTGTATAGAATTTAGAGTTTATACAATATAATATAGAACTACTAGTTCTTATTCATAGTTGAGTGCCACTGGGATCACACTATGATAAAAAATATAAAAGAAACTCAATTTGAGAAATTTCAAGATCAAATGTTTGCAACTACATTCCAAACATTACAAGAAGATAGATAAGGATGAGATATATGAATTTAGACTACTATAATTGGGAGAAAAATGTATGTAACATTGGTTTGTTCCTTAAAATGAATTCTTCTACATAAACCCTTTATAAACGTATATCAATCTTCATGGAAAAATATCCAAAACATCTAAAGAAAGCATACAGCATTAAATGTATGAAAGAGAGATAATTCAATAATATAAAAGCATGCAAAATAAGCCAAATTAAGTCAAGAAATATCATAGAAATAAATCTAAAAGTGAATCCCAATACTTGAAAAGAAATTGATAAGGAGATGTGGCTAATTTGTCATTTTAACCTTCTAACACTTAAAACCCTTCAATGCATTAGACCTTCAAACCTATAAAACTTGAAATGAATATGCATAAAAACTATAAAAGAAAAATTCTAACTAAAATTATAAAAACATTCATAAGAGACATGTGAAAATGTAATAAATCTTAAGAATTCATGCTTGAAAAAATTTGTAAGAATAATTCATGATGTGAGATTTCCTCTTTTGAATGAGAGAAACATGCTTGTAGTAATGCAAAAAAATAAGAAAATAATGAAGCTTAGAAGACATTCAACCAAGCACATAAGAGACTTTCTTAAATACTTAAATGAAGGGAAGGAAGGGCTTCTTGATTTACTTCAAGCTTACCAAGGTAATTAGAATGAAAGGGATTTGAAACACTTCAAGAAAATTCATGGTGTGCACAAGAAGCTTGGTAACTGAAATTTACATTATAATTTGATAGGGATTCAAAAAAAAATAATTCCCTTATTTCTTCATTAAAAATAATACCTTATGGCCTTATTTTGGCAATACTTTTTGACTATTTTAATATGTAAATTGAAATTTACATCCCACCCACTATGAATTTTATTTATGCTAACATGTGAGGACTAAAATGTCAAATATGTTGCCAAATTTGGTAGCAAAATCCAAAAACATAGGTGGTCCATATGTTGCAACTTTGGTTTGTGAAAAGTACCAAAATGTTGGTGTTTTAGGCCTAAAAAGTTAAAAAAGCTGGTGGTGTATATGCTACACATTTAGGCCATTATAAGCATCAAAAGCATTGTAGAGAATGTTTAGAAATTTCCCAAAATCAAATCAAAAAATTCCAAGCCTATTTATACTAGATTCTACATGATTTTTAGGACCTTTTTTAGTAGATATTTTCAACACATAGAAGAGATTTCCCTAGCAAAAAGAGAGACCTTATTTTAGTAAAGAACAAAGAAACTATTGTAGATTTCAATAGTCTTTCATAACCTTGATGGTGAAAATCAACCAAACAGACAAGTGCATAACACAACCTACCTCCTATAATAATATTAAAATATATTCCTTGTATTTGTGGGATTTTAAGGCCTCCCAATCTATAATCTATAAATCTATTTGCTTACCATATTCTACATTATTTAATACAAAGTTTTTCACTTGTTTTTTCCATATTTTTTGCACATTTTACACATCTTTCTCCATTATTGGTTTAATCCTTGTTTCACACTAATGAATCATCATTGGTTGAATTGCATTGATGCATACTTATTGATGAAGCTACATTGACACGTACCCATCGATGTGTACTCATTGATGCATGAGATGTCTGATCTTGCCTATATAAATGTGTGCACCTACTACATTCAAGGCATTCTTCACTTAATAGCTTAGTGAAGCTTTTGTTGTTTGTTTTCTTAAGAGTTAGAATATTTTCTAAGTGTCATAGTAGGAGTTAAGAAGTGTATAGATCTTTATTTAAGCACTAATGTACCTAAACACTTCAGTATGAATGACAATAAAGATAAGCTTTCTTAATAAACGTTGTAGCACTTGGAATTAGCCTAATGTTTGCTAAATGCACTTACTATTCAGGATATTTATTTTCATTATTTTAATTAATTAATTAATTGTGAATAATTAATACACATAAGTATGACCACCTTGAGCATACGTTAATGCTTGGTAATCCTAGTATTGCTAATGCTTGATAACCTAGTAGCATTGTAACATGTTCAAGATGTATACGATAAGTGGAAATGGATGCTCATGTTAGGATTAGCTTAAGGCATTAAATAGTTACTAGATTAATTAGCATTTTATCACTTTATTTTCACACTTAAGAGAGATAGATAAAAAATATAAAAGTTATAAAAAAACATATGCCTCAATTACACTTAACCATACCATTGTACCTCACAAGTGGAACTAGGAAGACAACAATTACATCCTTAAGATTCCCTACCTAGATAATAGGTCCTCAGAGACCTAAATTCTATAGAATTAAACCAAATTACTTAGTGAACACTAGTGATTTGTATGATTGGGTATAGGGACTACTTGTTATTCATCATTGGCATTGTTGCTACGAACTTTAGTTAGTTATGTGTGCTATCTAGGAAGTTAGTGAAATCATTCAACAATGTTGTAAAGGACTTAAAGTTAAAATCATTAAAATAATAAAGAATACTAAAAGCACACTATTTTTCAAACACACAAGAAATTCCAATCAAAGACAAGAAGGCTCGAAATCACCCATGCCTCAACTATGCAAGGTGATATATACACATCTAAATGCTTACACTTTAGACTTTACATTAAACCTACACCAAGATGAACAATTACAATGGAGAAACATGGAGGGAAGCATAGTGTTGCCTCTTGATTGATCAATTTCTATGATGCTACTCCAAAATCTCATAAGATTGGTCATTATAGGATTCAATGCTAAGTACGAGTTGCACAATCATGCCTACTAGGATTATCATTCCATAGAGGCACAATGAAAGAAAGATCAAAAATGAAATCTTTCTATGAGGCATCAAAATGGAAATGGTTCATAAACACTCTATTCCTACTAATCCAAAAGGAAGGGAAAGACCTCTTCCTAGGAACTTCTTAATACATAGACTCTCCTACTTTCCTTGATGAGGAGGCCCTTAATCAGTGTCTAGACTCCACTATAGATAACCCTAGTTCTGGGATGAACAAATCTGAGGACTGTGGGACCTTAGAGGAAGAGAATCAAGGCTGGAACAATGATAAGCACCATGATAACAACAAACACGATGACCATGGCCAAGACCAAAGAAGAGAAGGTAACAAGCATCAATATGTTTATGGCTCTTCTTCCTCTTCACCTTCATCATCCTCATCATCATCCTCCTCCAATTTTGACTAAAGCCATAGAGGGAGAGAACATGATGAAGGTGATTGATGATATAGAGATGACTAGAGATCTTGCTAGACTAGTAGGGGGCATGGTTAATCAAGGGAGGCTCATCATAGAGAAAGAAGGGACACCAGAGGACATCATAGGAATCATGGTCATCACAAGGGACGTAGAGAAAGTTATGACCATGATGAGCCTCTACTTGCTATAAGAAACAAGCTTAACATTATGAAGGTATTGAGGATACCAAAAAGGCATGTGAAGGACAACTAGATCAAATGGTTGGACATAAATAATATCCCTAAGTTCAAAGGGGGACACAATTCTGATCCACAAAACCATCTCTAAGCCTTTTAAGATGCATGTACCTTATAAAATGTTGAGAACGAATGGCAGAAATTGAACTTGTTTCCTATGACATTTATTAAGGAAGCTAAAAGTTAGTACCAACCCTTGAAACTGGAACCAATTTGATGGTTGAGTACAATGCTTGAATTATTCAATGAAAAATATCAGATGTACTCCAAAGTATCTAACTTAAGAAGGCATATACAAGGTTGAAAACAAGGCACAAAAGTCCTTGGATTTGGCCATGGTTAAGTATTATCCTTTGTTGCACCTATGCCTAGGACATGGTTATTCTCAAAGGAAGAAACTCCACCATATCATAGATGGACTCCAAATAGAAACAAAGAGAACTCTTGGGGTCTATGTCTAAGGAAGTCTCTTAGAGCTAAGGGTCCATCAAATCCAAAGGCTAATTAAGAAAGTGGCTAAAGAAGAAGGTGAGCTATGAAAAAGAAAAATTATAGAGGATTACAATCAAGATCCTTCCATTCACAAAAGGAAGGTCTAGTTTTATCAAAATGATAAGGAGGCACCACTTGATGAAATGGTGTAATGAAAAACCTTGTCAATACAGAAATATATTTTTAAAATATTGACCATAAAAAATTTTAAACTGCTCTAAGAATTACTGAGAAGACTAAAGAGTAAGGATGTAGTGGTCATGATAGAAGAAGAAAGAAGGAAGTGAAATGTACCCATTAGAAGGATAATGGTAAAGTTGTTGTACTGGAAGAGGTTGTGGATTTTGAAATATATGATGATGGATGTGACTTTTTCCAATACAAAAATCCTAGGGAATTTTGTCTAATTTTGTCACACTTGCAGGAATCAAGGGTATATGCATTGAATCCAAGATTGGAAAAATGGTAAACATCCAGGAGGTTGCCTTAACCTAGTGATTAGTCCTAATAGTGGAAACACTCATAGTCATGGGGGTTGGCACCATCAAGGCATTAATACCCTTACCATCAACTAGAACTGTATGGGTACTATGTTCAGAAACCCATTTCTCTATGTGACTCTTCCCATCACAGTTCTTTCTAACATCATTACTACCCTCTTGAATATTATAGAGCATAATCTCTAAGAGGGGAGTCCCCATTTTCCTATTACCCTCATCATTCTTCTACACTTATACCTTCACCCTCAACTCAACTACTACTAGCTCCATCCATGTAGGGTGAAATACTAGCCTAACCACAACAAAGAAATTCCACAAGTGCCATGAACTTACAGCCGACTCCTCAGCCAAGTGGTTTAGATACTATGCCTTGAAAAAGGCCCTTTTTCCAAACTAACAGTTCTACCAAGCCCTCATAGATACTTATAGCTACTAACCCTGCTTCTTCTTTCTCCTCCATAACATACTTTGAGATCCATTTCAACCAAATGCCTTCCAAATTACATATATAATGTTGACCCATCCAATCACTAATTGGATAAAGGTTGATCACCTTCCGATGAAAATATTTGATCCTAGGAGTTCCCTCATTTACTTGAAAATCAATAGAAATGAACCTTGCAAGGTTTATCTAGACTAAGGTTCTAATGTTAATTTGATCTCACAAGAAATGTATAAAGCCTAGAACATAGCTCTAGTCAAGAAGAGAAAATTCATCTAGAGTTAGTAGATCAGTCCATCATTGTTCCCTTGAGATTGGTGGAGGACATTGTGGCCATCATTTATGGGTAGTCATATCCTACTGACTTCTTAGTGATATGAGTGGATAACTACAAGGGGGACTTCTCTATCATTATGAGAAGAGCTTGGCTAAGTATAATTGATGCATAGCTAGGAATTAGAGACCTCTCCTTGGAGAATTCCAAGAAAAATAACTTTGGAAAGATAGAGAAGAAGTACATTCCATGCATCACATACAGTGAGATAGGTTCCACTACATGTAGAAATTATGGACCATCAAAACTACAATACTTACAACATGTAGGCAATGTGTAGATGTCACAGAAGTTCAAAGGTGCCTATACACAGTAGCAACAAAATAGAAGGACACCCAATGGCTCATAGCTAAAGTAGACAACAGTTTAACAATATGCATGAAAAAGGTTGAGAGCCTCACAAGTGCTTATGTTAAAGGCATGGATGAACTAGAGTAAGTACATCATCAACTCTCCAATGAACATGATCAGAACATCTAATGAAGTGCACAAGGAATATCATAAAAAATGACATGACCGTAGGATCAGGAAAGTGAAATTTTAACCTAGAGATAAGGTTCTATATTGAAATCCCATGCACACGCCATAATGAACTAAGTTCCAAATGTTATGAGAGGGACCTTATATTATCTATGAAACATTTCCATCCAAGGTCATGTTAATTTACAAACTTTAAATCCCAAGCAAGAAACTACTAGTCAACACACAATAATTGAAGCCTTTCTAAAAATCCAAGATAGCTAGTGACCACAACACCTCCACAAATGGACAAGCATGCTCAATTTTTTGAATCTCTTCCTTCCAACTCGGTCGTGGGGGAGATGGCCATCCATGCTGAATCAATTAAAGTGGCTCCTTAGTTTTTCATTTTTTCTATCTTTTACCTTTTTTGTCTTACACAATTTTTAGTATTTTTCTCTTTATTGAGCATTTTACAATTTTTTCTATATTTTACTTTATATAGTTTGCATTTTTATGATGTTTTTCTCTTCTTTATTGATTATTGTTAGGACTTGGTGTAATTATAGTTGCCTATTGATGGTGTTTTGTACCTTATAATGTTATTCAATAGCAAATGTCTAGATTCTATCTTTAAACTTTAATGTTGATAACTGAGACATTGTTTGTTCTTAGGATAAAAGGTAGTGAGTCCATGTCATCCATTGATCCACAGAACTCTATGATGTTTCCTTGATTTGAAAGTATGAGGTTCCTTGTTAAATGAAACTTATAATGAACTTCTGACCTTAGTAGCTTCCAAATTGGAAATGAACTAAGTGGACAAACAAGGATGTGAGTTCAAGAAGATTTGACACTTTTTGTACTTGTATATCCTTTTGGATGCATCAGTATCTTCATAGATCCTTTACCATTCCTATGTTGACCAATAACAAGAAGCTAAGTCTTTACATGGTGTGGTTCCCACAAATAATAATAATAATAATGAAAATGAAAATTCAAAGCACACCCCTTAGACTCAATAACAGGCTACAAGCACTAGTTATGTGACTAGAAAGACATGTTACCCATGCCTGAAGATGCCCCTCTAACTAACATCCTTCTTACTTTCTGGTTCTCTTTTCTTCTCTCTTTGGAATGGTGATTGATCTATGGAGATATTCTTATGCCTTGGTGGATGGACTAGTCTAAATGTATTAATGTGAATTCATTGAAAGTGGTCGGTCTTAAATTGTACTAAGGATGAATGTTTTTAGGTTATATTAACTACAAAATCCACAAGGAACTTCATGTGGCCATGATACAAGGCTCCATTCCAAACACTCTCATTAACTTATGCTTTCCATCACTCACCTCACTGCCTTTTCACATGTTTGTTTTAATGTCTTTGTTTAGATATGATCAAAATTCTTTGATGGTTTTCTTTGTGATTTGTTCCTTAACTAATCACAACCATTAATCATCCATGGGGCCCATAGACTATTTTTTTTGAGGGCATGAAAATGAATTAAGGGAATGAGGCTACTATGAGGAGGACCCACTTGCATACTCCTTGGTTGGACTAGTTAAGTTTCTTATTCCTCAGAAATTTTTGCTTTCAAATCTTCTACATTCCATGTCAATTACATCTAGTTGTACACTCCTTAACTAGCATTCTCTAGATTAAAACTCCTTTTCTATGAATATTCTAGTCCTCTTCAAGCATTCCATTATGTTCTAGGCTTTTTTTACTTCCTTTGGACTCCAATTTTACGCATAAACTTATTGTTTTTCCTTACTTTTTCAAATGGAAATTTTAAGCTTACTACTACATTGACATGATCTCGTTGACATAGCCCCTACGTCGATGTGACCCCATTAACATAATCACATCAATGAAGTGCAAAAATATGTATATATATATATATATAAATGAAAATTCTTAGCTATTTTTTATCATTTACTCTCAAACGCCCAAGGAGTTTTTGTTATTTTCAATGACCAAATCCTTCCAAAGCCCATAACTTTCATACCACTTGTTCAATTAACCCCATTCTTTGATCCTATAGCTACCAAAGGTGAGCTTTACATCATGGGAAACACAAACCTTAGGTTCCTAATGAAAAAGTTTTTGGAATTTTTCTAACTTCCACAAGGTTTAACTAATAAAATAATATTAAAATCACTAATTCATGAGAGTTAAACACTTCCAACAAACGTTGGTAGTCATCTAAGGAAAATAATATCAAAATAATCAATCTACCATAATCACAACATAGTCTAACTGTAACAAATCAAACAAGGCAAGGTATCCATGTGCTCTAAGTTACACATCAGACACTAATCCTTGGTTATATTATGATTACAGATGGTTCCTAAACCTAAATGAGGAGTAGAGGTAGGATCATTCCAAGGGATAAGTGGCTAAGAGATGGAAGGGACCAATAGCCAAAGTAGCCCCAGGAACAAGTAGCTAAAACTCATGCAACGAGACCTCTTTGGGAGAAGCCCAAAGTAAAATCCATCCAACATATTTCCACCACTAAAATAGAGTAATTGCACTAAGATGAGGCACCAAGACCTAGATCAAACCTTGATATCACTTTAACCAATGCTTGCCTTAGACAAATTCAGACCAAGGAGGTTTAGAGTTTAGTTCTTTAAGAATTGAACTTTGGTCATTTCTTGGATATGGCTGTAAAAGAAGTCAAAGTATAATCCAGAGCTCTCCCATGTGGCCCATTCTTACTTCCAATGGAGAATTGTACATGGGGAAAACATTCCTCTTTTGGAACAACAAGTAGACTAATGTCACTATGAAGATCAATGACATTAGTATTTCCTACTTAGTGGAGGCCATCTCTTAGGTCTTCAAGTTACTAGAAACTAGGGTAACATTGGTAGAGATTTCAACACAAGCAAACCTAGAGGTGAAAAAGAAGTGGCTACAATAGTGCTATGGGGTTGATCACAAGGAATATGGCATGCTCACTAAGGTAGAGAGGGCATATTTTAAAATTATGGCCTACCATCTCAATCCAATAGTGAGGCTAAGCAAAGTTACAACCTTCTCTACTTGTGCGTGTGTCACTTTGAGTAAGAAATTCTCTATTAGTCTTCCATAGCTAATCTATCTAGAGATTGAAAAGTGCTTTAAGGAAAACAAGCATGGAAGAAAGGCACCCCCCTTTCCATGCCTAATTTAAAAATCATGCAAAAGGAAAGGAATAACATACTATTCAAATGACAAGCTTCAACAAGCTTCTACTACCTCTTGGGAAAAAATGATAAAGGATAAGGTGCTACCAAAAGTGTAAGAAGAGGAGCAGCCACCACCACCATCCACCACTCAAGAAATAATTTTGGAGGCTCTTGCTACCATGGAGCACATGTAGAAACTTTGTGAGTGACTCCTACAATAGTAGTAGGTAGGACCAAGTGGTAGTGAGCCTTTCATCTACCAACCAGCAATAAGTCATCTAAATGCATTTACTTACATAATTAGCTAGTTAGAAGAGATAGTGCCACTATTTACTACCCTAAGAATGCAAGTGCGTATGAAGTTGAATCCAAGTGCCTAAGAAGTAACAATATTCATTCTTAAATAACAACAATTCCCAAAGATCTCTGAGAATGCCACTACTTTTTTGATGTGCTTGGAGGTTGATGAGGAAGCAAATATCTTCATGATGTAGCCCCATGGGTAGGAGATAGTGGTAAATTTAGTTGCTGATAGAGTGGCTAAGGCACTCAAAGTTCTTGTGACTATCAGTCTGATGTTGCTACACATTGGAACATGCAAACATCAACAAAAGCAAGTGAAGACTTGGCACAACCTAGCACAAGAAAGTGCTAGATCAATTGGTTGGAACTGGGTAATCAATTTTGGAGGCCTTTGACCTTACATATGACATTACTACAACATATTTGGCACTCTTGGAAGCTAGGAACAAGCTCATGATTGCCAGTGTCCAACTTGAGACAACCACAACTACAAACCAAAGATTAGCTATTAAAGTTGCAAAATTAAAATCTTGCCTAGCTAATTCCATAGTTCTTGGCCAAACTATAATCAAAGATGAATCTTTCTTATAACTTCAAGAAAACCTCAAAGTGATTGAGAATACCAAGAAGACCATCATCGTTAATGCATCCATAGCAAAAGAAATGACATACAACACTAAAAATACCTATTAGAGACTCACAAGGAGAATACAATTCTAACCAATGAAAACCATTTCCTATACATTGTTGAAGCTCAAAAGGACCAAATGGTTGAATTTATAAGGCAACAGTAAAAGTAGCTTACCAAGATGACTATGAATTTGAAGAGTTTGGCTATATAGAATAAGAATTTCTCAATGGAGAAGGTTCAAGTGCTTCACTAGAAGTCAACCATTGAGATCACCACCTAGAGAAATAAGACCCTTAAGTTAGAAAGAGTGAAAAATCACTATAGGCACTAGGTTGGCCTTCTTAAAGAAGTCAATTAAAAGAAGATGTAGATGGTGAACTCAAAGGTGAATGAGGCTCTTTAGAAACTCCAACAAGGAGGTAACGTGTGGTAGCCCATCTTTAATAGATTGAATTGGTATAACAAAGTAGAAATCCATCTCAAGGAGTTGAAAATCAAGAGATGATGTAGTACATGGAGTTAGCCAACCTTTGTTATGCAAACTTAGCAATGTTGACTATCAAAAGCCTAAGGTTAGAATTGGAGAAGCAAGTGGCCAGATCATACCTATTGTACGAGGCTAAGTCCAAGCATCATAAGAAAATGAAATAGAAGCCAAAAATAGCCAATGTTGAACTTGAAGTTCTTAGAGCATGATTCATAAATCAACGATAAATAGCTAAGAACTTGGCCAGAAGAATGAATGACTACTAGGAGCTATAGAATGCTATCAAAGTGTTTGATATTGAACACAAACAATTTGCTACCTAGTTTATCAATGTTATGGAGTTGTTCCTTTCAATGCCTTGTATGTTGGATGTTCTTATACTGGTCCACATTGATGATGCTATGTGGACCATGTATGATCCCCAAAGTGAGGAAGGGAAGATGAAAGCATTGCTAGATGCTTTTCTTCTTCCACCAGCAGTAGCAACTGCAATAGGATAGCCACAACCATCATAGCCTCAGCCTCAACTACTAGATGCATCAGACATAGGGGAAGGTTCTTTGACACCTTAAGAGCCTTCACCTCTTAGGACTATTTGATTTTCTTTTTGTCTTCAGTTATCATAGTGATTGTACTATTGAATTTTACAACTTTGTTCAATTTTATTTTTGTCAATACCTACTTTTGCAAAAATTGTAAATCTATACACTTGAGAACTTAGTGTTAGTTATTTTGAGTCAATTAGTTAGTCAATCAATAATTCCATACCTTCCCAAATTTTGTAAAAATCTTGTTCCTCCTTTTTTTCACTCGAGAACAAGTTTTTAGTTAGTTGTGGAGGTATGATGAGTCATCAATGATTGGGTTTCATCAACATGAATGTGTCAACATGATCCTATCAATGCATATCCATCAATGTAGTTGCATCAATGCATAACTATCAACATGTACCTATTGATGCATGAGATGATGCATTGATGCATACACATTAACAAAGTATCCAGTATTGCCTATATAAATGTGCACACCTATTGTATTCAAGGCATAATTCATTTTGTAGCATAGTAGAGCTCTTGTAGTTATTTTTCTTAAGAGTTAGAATATTTTCTAAGTACCTTAGTAGGAGTTAAGAAGTGTATAGATCTTTATTCGAGCATTGATGTACCTTGACACTTCAATGTGAATGGCAATAAAGATGAGCTTTCTTAATAAACATTGGAGCACTTGAAATTATCCTAATGTTTACTTAATGCACTTACTATTTATGAAATATATTTTCATGCACTTAATTAATTAATTACATATGAATAATTAATATACGTAAGTATGACCACCTTGAGCATACATTAATGCTTGGTAATCCTAGTAGTGCTTATGCTTGGTAACCTAGTAGTGTTGTGATGTGTTCAAGATGTGTACAAAAGGTGGGAATGGATGGTTATGTTATGATTAGCTTAAGGCATTAAATAGTTACTAGATTAATTAGCATTTAATCACTTTATTTTCACACTTAGGAAGAATAGATAAAAAATATAAAAGTTATAAAAATCATGTGCATCAATGACACTTAACAATACCATTGTACCTCACAAGTGGAATTGAGAAGACAATGATCACGTTCTTAAGATTCACTACCTAGATAATGTGTACTTAGAGAGCTAAAGTCTACAAAATTTGACTGGGTCACTTGGTGAATGCTAGTCATTCATATGGTCAGGCATAGGAAGTACTTGTTGCTCATCACATATATTTTCATTTATTCTTGTTCATACAATTGATAAGAGATTATTTAAGTTCTTAAGTAATCAACAAGATCATTTAAGGAACTTTAGATCCTTCCAAGGCCTATGGATCTTGGAGTTAAACTATTTGACACTAATATTTTCAATTTTCTAGTACTAAATTTTTCAACCATTATAGTTTTTGATGCTAGGAGGAGGACCACAACCTATCTTCTTAGCCTAAAAATGTATCTACAAACTTTTTTCTAATTGTTTCTACTTTGTGATAATAGCATGTTTGGAAAAAAAAATTATTTTTGGGTTTTTCTATAATCCAACATTCACACCATATCTATTTTTACCTATATACCTACAAAAAATTAATTTTTGCAATTGTAGTTCACAACGCTACACTTGTTTTCTGCACTTAAGATTTTACAACCAAAACCATTATTCTTAGTGTTGCAGTATGCAGTATTTTTCCTACTTCTTTTTTTACACACTAAATCTTTCTAATTTTTTATCTACCTTATATGCTAAAATAATTATTAGTTTAGTTCCAGTTGTAGTTTCACACTCTATAGCTTCACACACTGAAAGTTCCATATGCTATAGCTTCCTATGTTGTGAAGCCTTGCACATTGAAGCCTCACATGTTGAAGCTTCACATGCTATATTCTCATATGTAATAGCTTCACATGCTTTAACTTCACATGTTGTAGTCTCACACATATTTTTTACACACTATGAAGTCCAACATGCTATAGCCTCACAGACTGTAGTCTCACACATCATGAGCCTTAGCTTGTTTAAGACCTTAAAATCCTTTAAAACTGTACTAAACTTGATCCATTAGTTGATCTCCTATAGTTTATGCCTTTTATTTTAACTATTCCATTGACTAACATAGTAGTCATGGCATCAAACCAAGAATCCATGTGCATGCAAGATCCTAAGGACCCAATCATAGTGGAGCATAGGAAGTTTCTTAAGTAGTTAGGCTTATCCTAGTGCCTGTAAACATTGATGAACAATACTACAACTTCTTATGTGCAAAAATCCAAGATGGTTTATGCATTCCATACAAGGAGTTCGACTCCAAGCGTCAATACAAGTTGATCTACGAGAATGGGAAGGAATACATCCCTTCAATGTATGACCATATTGAATTATTTGAATTCTATATACACCTATTAGCATAGTTGATAAGTGCAAATGAGGATGGTGAAGTGAGTGAAAAGGCTAGTTTAGAATCTTACCCATAGTATTAGGATGAGTTCAAAGCTAATTATGAGCTAGATAGGTTCTTAGCAAACCTTTTCCAATGGTCTATCCTGAAGGTAATCATGTTCACCTCTATGCCTCCTACTTTAATGGTAAACCAAACCCCTTGCCCCCCTTTTGACCTTTACAAACCCAAGTTCATAATCTGCTTTCTTGTTTAATTCACTATTCACCTTGGCACCTTTTATTATAATGCCTCATCCTCTGCCAATAATTTCCTTCTTATCCTAACCTTTTACAATTATGGTTGGTCCTTCTCCTAGAACGTAAATTCCACGTGTTTCATCAAAGAGCTGTTGAACCTTAAACCTAGTACCATTCAAATTGTAAAGATTATGAACTTCTACTAGGATGATTCCATTTGTCCTACAATTCCTTAAATCACATTACCCATAGGCATGCCTGTTCCAAACTTTGTCAAATACAATGCTGAATGAGACCCTAATACGCATCTTGTCATCTTCTACTCTAAATACCTCATGTTGCAAGTGTGGCCTGACACAATACTACAGAATTTTCCTATGTTCCTAAAAGGAAATTTTTTGGATTGGTACTAAACCTTACCTAGAGGTCCTATATCCTCTCCTCAAGACTTGATAAGCCAATTTATCAATTACTTGAAATACAACTTGAAGCTTGATATAACATTAGACCAACTTATGAAGGTGAGACAGGGGCCATTGCAACTAGTCCAAAGGTTTATTTAGAGTTGGAATGCAACCCTCAATGAGATTCTAGACCGTATTTCTGAAACCCACCTCTTGACATTCTTTAGGGAGTAATCAATGAATTCATCAACTTAGAGCTCTACTACTTAGAATCCTAATCACTAAGCCAAGATGTTTTGTAAATTAAGAACATTAAGTCTGGGAAGACTAGTAATGATCTAGCCTATGTGGACTATAAACAACACTCAAGAAGGAATAAGGATAAAACCAAACAAGTACAAATAATTGTGGCCATAGTAACAAAAGTGCTAAATAAGTAGAAAGGTAGAAATCACCATCACACAACACATCTTCTGACTCATCTCAACTATTGACCTCCTATACCACCAACCAACCAAGATTAAATTTTAAATGCAAGGATACTACTAGGTATGCTAAGTTGCCTACGAAGTCCTTTGAGCTTGTAGAACATTTTCTTAGAAACAACTATATTCAACATAAGCAACCATCTAATGAAGCTCATAAAAGTTACAATCATCTTTGTGAGATAACTAGAGATCCAACGATAGTAACCGAAGAAAATCCAAAACTGTCAAAGAACTTTAGAATAGATAGGTTTTACTATTATCACCAAGTGGCTATTCTTGATACTAATTTTTTCATAGCCTTCAAAAATAACCTTCAAAAGATGATCAACCATGGAGAGTTGGTGTTGAATGAGCCCAACTCTTCAAACTCCAACAATAACTCTTACACCATAGCCTCGTTCACAATAAGCAAATGATCTAGTTCTCTTAGAGAATCATTTGTCATCAAGATATCACTAGCTAGTACTCATTCCTAGAATCTAAAGCCGAGCACTGCTGCCGCACAGCAATTGTTTTCTTATTTTATCTTCTTCTTGTTCTCACATTGCTGCTCTGGATTGTCTTTTCCAGCGCTGTATTCGCTGTACTTTTGGGCTGAAAACCCTTCTCCAACTCCTCAGAGTACGAGTACCAGAGTCCAGAAACAAGTGTACTAGGTTTTCCAGAACCAGAAATGAGCCGTGGCATCAAATCCAAAACTAAATTATGGTTGCTGCGAGTCCTTGAACCTGCTGATGGCCTCAATTCAGCAGCGAAAGCACTCTTCCAACTGCACGGAAGTAGGAAGAGCTAGTCGATTAGTAGGAGCTTACATGCCACAGGACCGTTTGGCCTGTTGTTCATTATTGTGCCCACAGAAAACAAGAAACCAAGCAACAATCAAACAAAAATCCAAAGAAACCAGCAAAAGAAAATACTTTACCATGCTTCAAAACAAGCAGTGGATTCTCACCATAGTTTGAGAAATCTGTAATTAATGGCAAGATCTGCAATATATTGCAATGCAACATTGAAGTCCATTCAAAATTGGATTGGACATTTAATCTAATAAATATTATTATATTTTTATTGATTTTTAAGTTTACTATATTGTTTATTACTAATTCAGATGTCAACAGAAAACTAAAATTTCTATATTTGATTTTCCACCCTAACCAAGCTTTGAGATGAAAAAATTTGGAAAATGCAGCTAACATGAGTGGATATAACTGCTCTATTTTGCTATATTTTGCTAATATTGACAATTTTAATCTGATTCTTACACTGATTTATTTAGATCGGATTAATAAAAATGGCTGCCAATTTGCCCATCTGATCCAATTTTTCAATCTATAATTCTCACTGCAATGAAATCCAGGATTGTTTCTTGATTGCAAAGTGGGGTTGGGTTTTCTCTCATTCTCACTGCAATGAAATCCAGGATTGTTTCTTGATTGCAAAGTGGGGTTGGGTTTTCTCTCAGCATTTGAAATAGGACAGCCCATTCTCTCTGGGGCACTTGAAAGACGGGAGGGAGGAAAAAAACATGGCGGGTAGCTCAACATTGTCAGTGCTGGCGACGTTGTTGTTGGTCGTCGTCGTTCCTAGTGGGAATGTTCGTGCAGTCAGTAACAGAGATGATATTTATCATGATATACCTCAAAAACAAGTTTTATTAATATTAAAAGAGTATAAGTACATCAACCACATTAACTCATAGGAATAGAAAGAAGGGGGAATGAGACTTCGGAAAAAGCTTTATCAATAACCGATCAGAGGCAACCTCATCTGGGGCACTACCATTCAACCAGACAAACTGGCTCAGTACAAGAGAGAATGGCATAAGTTTGGATGAGGCAGAGAGTACTCGATAGAAGACGGAGAGAGTCCCAAATGGTGACTCTACAAATTAAAGAAGGGAAGCTTCATTGCAGAGATTGCTGATGCAGTGTTGCCTGAATGCATGGGTCTTTCCCAAGGCTATAAGAGATGAATCAACTGATGACTATCCATTTTGAACTTTGATGTTTGAGATTTCAGTTGAAAATGAATGAGGTGGAAGATTGGCAATTTCTCCAACATGGTAAGATAACATTTATTAAAATAATCTAGCTTTTGAAAAATAACAGTGCATCTATGCTTTCAAATATAGTTGGTAACATGACACCACTGATTGGTAACATGACAGCGCTCATAGTCAAGGGATCAAAGACATAAAGATTTGGCGACAAAATGGCTGACATTATATGGTTCATGAATCGTGATAAAATTGCAAAGGAGCTACGGACAGAAAAAAAGGACCAGCAAAGATTACAATATGCAACAGATTACAGTGAAGGTAACATTCTTCAAGATATTCCTTTATCCATTCGTGCAAAGATTGCTCAAAGATTGTACAAAGACACAGTGGAGAAGCTGATGCTATTAAAAGGACGGAGTTCGGACTTTGGACTTTAGAAATCAGATTGTCACAAAATTGCAAGAAGAATTTTTCCTTCCTGGTGAACTGATTATAGAGCAAGGGCAGGCAGTAGATCAATTTTACATAGTTTCACATTCTGAAGAAGGTTCAGAGGAAACTGTGACTCAAATCGATATCTATAATACCTTTGGTGAAGTTGCAATTATTTGCAAAATTTCGCAGCCATATACAGTTCGTGTTCTTGAACTCTCTTGGTTATTGCGCTTGGGGAAAGACGGTTTTACAAATACTCATCAACTTCTGCTGGCTCTGTTTAACTCTATTGTTGAGTGCAAAGAATCGCCAGCAAAATCTGTTTCATAGATTGCCTCAGAGCGTAAAAATAGGTTGCCGAAGAGATGAGTAGATAGTTTGAAAAATCGGATCAGATCTGGAAATCGGTAATCCGGTAATCCTAAAACAAATCAGGGTAAAAATTGTCAATATTTACAAAAGAGAGCACGTGTTAGTAATGGCATTTTCCAATTTTTTTCCAATTTTCTTCAACTAAGAGATGGTTAAAGTAGAAAATAAAATACAGAAATTTTAATTTGTGCGGCATCAGAATTAGCAATATACAATATATTAAACTTAAAAATCAATAAGAATATAGCACTAGTGGTTGGACTGATCCAAAGCTTCAATGTTGCTTTATGATTTCTTGCAGATCTTGTGATTAATCTCAGATTTCTCAATCTATGGCGTGAAGATTCACATAGGCAGAGGTTTTCAGGTTCACCAGGTCCTTGGCGACGCTCAATGTCCCTTGTACAGTGCTTCTTCTTTGTAAGAGCGGGCGAAACTTTTAGCCATTTATACAGGTTGCTATCCTTCCGCGTGGGAAGATATGAGTATGCGGTACCAAGTAAACGGCAAACAGAAGTGTTGAATATGATGAAACAAAGGAGCATATCATGTAAATACGTAACACAGGTTGTTGCATCAGGAGGGATCAGGTATCTAGATCCTTGTCACAAACAGGGTGTTGGCGATGGCTGCTATTATCCATGGTGTGGGACACCAATTCTAGTCACTGCTCCAATTCGTGATTCAGTTTCCACCATTGTTAGACGAAATGGGACATTCAAATGATTCAATACAGAAGAAGATTTACGATGTTGTCATGACTGCTTGTCAGCTCCTCGGAGCACACAAGCTGCTGGCATCCGACATGGGGATATCAATCCTAACCACATCATTGGATTGGTAGCTGGTGTCTGCTGATGGGCATTCTTACTTCGTTCTAGTAAACTGGGGACATGCTGTTCTTGACGATAGGGATGGTCTTGCAATAAATCTGCAATTTTCTTCCACATATGCGCTTCAAGAAGGAAAACTCTGCCCTGCTTCAGATATCGAAAGCCTTGTTTATGTGTTGTATTATTTGAGTCGTAGAAATATACCATCATCGGAGTCCATATAAGCAGCTTTGCTGTGGAAAGAGAGGATTGGGCAAGGCTAACTATTCTGCAACGACTTGGTGAACTTTCTACAGTGTTAAGAGCATTTGCTAATTACTGTAGAATAATAATTTCATAAATTTCTGTTTTAGAAGTAAGGATACAAAATAGAGAATAAATAGAATTTTTATTGAACTGAAACTAGTTCTCCCATAATCAGTAGACACTTTGCAATGAGAACATAGGACACGATCAATAATATCTAAACTGCTGCATGCATGACCACTACTAAAAAATACCAACAAATCTCGAGTGACAACTAATTCCTAAAAGGCAAGTCAGGAATTACTCCAACAATTATGTGGACAGTCTTTGCGGCGCTCCATATCCACTGGACTATGAAATATAGGTAAGAAGGCTAGGGCCTTACATGGTGATGAACATTGTGAATGGGGTGATCACAATTAGGCTATTGTAAGGAATGATGAAATTGCAGAATCTTCTGGAACATCACATCCAGAGCATGTATTTAATAAAATGTATTTAAATGGAATAGTTCAGAATCTGTCATATATCCATGGCTTAGCTGCCAACTCTGCATCAAAAGAATCTGGTTCGTGGAGGAATCGAGGATTCGTGATTCTGTACGTATGCCTCAAAAAAAGTGGGTTGGTAGCCGGGGACGTGATAAAGAAAATTTAAATAAAAGCAAGAAAATTTGCAAAGGTATGGAGGGCAGTGAATCCATTTCCTTGCTCAGGAGTCATAATCTGGCAAACATATAATTTCTGCAACAACCAAAATGACAGCAATAAAATGAAATCCTTTTGTTACTCAATTCAATATTTCCAAAAATGAAATTAAGCCTCAAGCCTCAACTAAATTTATAACAAATCAGGTCTGCTAATACTTTTGTTCAAACGACTACCTGTGAGTAGCACCTTAGGAACTACTTGTGAGTAGGGCCACACTGAAGATGACTGTATTATAAGAATACACAACTTAACTAAACTAGGCACAGACCAGTAACTCATCTCACCTATAATGATCGAAAACCTTTCAGACGCTGGAAAATCGGCACTGATGAAGGGGAAAGTAAAAACAGAGCACTATGAGCTTGCATGTGGCCATTGTCCATGTGATGTGCTGGTGGGCTTTGTTTCTTTATAAGCAAACAGATTTTTAAAAAAGTTGAACAAGCATCCATCCGTCATCATGTTCATGACTCATGAACCATGACGCTGACCCTGTTTTGTTTTTTCTTTTCTTTTTTAAGCAGAGATATGAGAAAAAGAGCAAAAACCAGCAATGAACAATAAACACGCAAGAATGTGTGTCATGACGGAACCTTTGATGCTCCCACAGTCAGGCGAATCCATGCAAATGCAATGTTTTGCTCGCACGCCCCGTCCAAAACTTTCCGTATGACCCATACTTGCCACTTCGGCCATCGGTTACCATAGTAGCCCTTTCGTGATTTCCGTGTTTGTTTATTTATTTGTACTCCCTTGTTTTCTGTGGTCCGTCTGCCGATGCCATGAATCTTGATTGGAAATTTTTGGTATGATTCAGAACAGGAGAAGATATGTAAGATTTTAATGCAAAATGCAGACATCGCAAGAACGAAAAAGGCAATAACAATACCAGGGGAGGCAAGGCTACCATATCAATGTAGACAAAATTTCATTGGAAATTATGAAATACGTACCCACTGCGAATTTAATAAGCTTCTGTACGCCCTCCCGAATCTGACACGAACAGTTCGTCAAAATTTATAGAGAATCGTGAATCTCCGGCGCATAGGCTGCCAATTACGGACGGTGCAGAACTTCCGGGATAAATTAAAATAAGTATGCAACGTATGGCTTCCAAAATTATTGTAAGGTTTTTCTTGACTGTAGTTTTACATGTGCCTTCAACAACCACGTTCGCCGGCAATCGTAACCCAGTACCTGTGTTAACATTAAGCGTGTTTGGTTTCTAGTGAGAGATGCCGAGTATTTAACTGCTTTGGAAGTGATATCCCGACAGAAGTGAGCATCTTCTTGGGTTCAAGAATCACACAAAATCACAGAATCTACACACCTTTTCTTAATAGGAGAAGTATAAGATAAAAATGCAGCATCCACAGAGCCGACAAAGTTGGTTTTTTCCACCAAAAAACGGTTTTGGCAGGTTGCTAATTTTTACAGAAAGGAAGTGGGGAGATGGGGGTTTGATTGTTGAAACCACCAACGTAAACCTTGTTGAGAAAATATGGCAGCAAGAGGTGGAATGATCGCAGCAGGTTTTCAACGCTGGCCCTAGCTTGGAAATTCACAGCAAGTGTTGTGAAAATTCAACACCCAAATACCACAACTTCCACGCTGAAATTTCTGTTGCAGGGGGTTATTGGCAGCGTTGGATTTTCAAGGTTTTTTGCTGAGAAAATGCAGATATGGCTAGGAGGCAAAGTTGGCAATGATAGTTGCAGGATTGGATGTAGAAATTGGGCAGAGGCCCTCCTTCTAGTGCCAAAAAACTGTAGCAATTGAAAATTTTAGTTGCTGGAAGACCACCACAACAATTTTAACTCCAAATCCCTAGCAACTTTGAAAAATGGAATTCAAGGTGCCCTGACACATCATCCAAGGACTTAGAAAATGTAAAATGAATAATGCAAAAGGAAAAATATGGATTTGAATAACCAAAAGCAAATATAAATTGCATACAAAATTGAAATCTTAAAACTTTATTAAAAAATAAAGAATGAGTTCAGGAGGAGATGTGTACAAGAAGTGCTTCTACTCCATGGAGTAGAGTCTATTGAAGTTGATGAAATCTACTCCATGATTCACATGCTCTACCACTCCCAATGCTATTGAAACCTCATCTGCTGCTACTCCAAATTTGCAACGTTGGTTACTATTGAGGGATGAAAAGTGTGAACGATTTGGGCTACTAGAATGCTCCATGCTCAGAGTTGAGGATCCCAGGAGTGCAATGTGAAAGCCACAAACTCACAAATTCCAAGAGGTAAAGGGGGTCACAAAGCTACAGTGGTTCCATGTTGAGGGGGTCTGAGAATATGCGTTGGTGTAAGCTCTTAGATGCCAAGATTTCAATGCTCAAGGTGTACCAAAGTGTGGAACTTGAAAATGGTGTTGGGGGTTTAAATTTTATAGTTTGGGTCATGTATAGGGCTACAAATTGGCTGCAAACAACTAAAACAGCAACTACAATTTGCTGTAAATTTCTATCACCTACAAGTAAGATGGGTGCCCAAATTTGGGGAGGGTAGGGGAGAGAAGGGGGGGCATGGGGCAACGAACAACAGAGGTGCTATATATGGAAAGTGTCATACCCCCATGGCCATTTTGTCTATTATAAATAGTAACGGGGCACACCATCCATGCTGGGGAAGGGAAAGGTGCATCAATGCTAGGAGGATGGAACTCAACACTGCGGAAGAGGGTCAAACCACCCTCCACACTTAGATAGATGAGATTTACCCCTCTATGCTCGAGGTAGGTAAACCACACCTCCCATACATGCATTTTCAGTGTAGAAAGTGCTATACCTTCCATAAAACCCATCAAATTGCCATTTTTGGCATTTTGAAAAGCATTTTTGATCCCCCTTCCCCAAGCCCAAATATAGACAATATGACTTTTTTTACTTGGGGAATGAGACTTTGACCACTTATGATGCATTTTTTAGCCCCAAAAGTATGAGATACGTGAGATTGCCCTCATGGGTTACAATCTTCACGTTCACAATGAACTTTTGCATCAGGTTTCATGGGGTGAAGGCTACAAGGGTTGCACAAGTTACAACATGCAATTTTGGTGGTGTTTCATTAAGTGATCATTTTTCTACCTCTCAGAATTCACACGTTTCAAAATTTTAATATTTTTTTGAGATTATAAGTGCATACAGGTCACAGTAGCTCACAACTCATAGATTGAGATGAGACTGTCGTTCACAATCCTTCATACTAGTAAACCATATGAATTTCTTGTTACTATATCTCTCGGGACTTCAACTAGACTATGACAATTGGTAGCTCGAAATTTGTTGACTACGATTAGACTGTAGTTTGCACTCTCTGACTATAGCCTCCTATGATAGCATTAGTCTCACACTCTATTGTAAGACATGAAACATAATAAATGTTTCCTCATTTGATCCACTATAATAGATTGCAATTCGTAGTTGTAGATTACAACCTCCTACAACTCGCAGTACCCTTGTAGTTGGTTGCTTCACCCATATAAACATTACAGTTTACTCTAAAAAGAGGACTACATATAATTATTTGACTCCTACGAATCCTTAGAAAATTGAGGATGAAAAATAAAACAAAGAGATGGGTTAATGTCTTCATCATTAAGTCATGAAA
This sequence comes from Gnetum montanum, assembly GCA_015680685.1. Taxonomy (NCBI): domain Eukaryota; kingdom Viridiplantae; phylum Streptophyta; class Gnetopsida; order Gnetales; family Gnetaceae; genus Gnetum; species Gnetum montanum. Next base: position 2,109,099 of record MNCI01033474.1, read on the forward strand.
GGAAGATACTGAAACACCGTGAAAATTACGAGTCGGCCTCAGGCGAAGATTCGCAATTTAAGCAAGAATGCGCATCAGCTTTGTTCAAGGACAAGTTTACGTTCTGTTACGCACAGCAGCGTAATGAGCGTAATAAGCTCCAAAACAGTCAAAGGCTAGAGAAGCGCAACAGTTCAACACTTTTTCTCATGGCGCATGGATAACTTGCCTTTATCCTCGTTACGCGGCGGTGTGTACTATTGCGTATTTCATCACCAGGTATTGTTTACGCTTCGTCACGTGCAGCTACGTAATGAGCGTAAATTACACATTGTTTACGCTTCGTTACGTGCAGCTGCATAGCAAGCGTAAATCAAACATTGTCTACGCTTCGTTACGCGCGGCTGCGTAATGAGCGTAAGACAATTTTGGGCCTGTTGTTTTTATACCGGATTGCGCTCATACACGCAACGCAACGCGAATGAGTGTAATGCAGCTTGAAAGAAAATTGGAGCACGCTCAACATGTACCTTCTCTTCACACGCACAACACGCAAACGAGCGTGTTGTGTGTAGTCACAGTCTGACTTAAAATGATCAAGTCAACAGGACCCACGTCATCAGGGTTGCGCCTTTTCCATGGAGCGTCGCAGCCTATAAATACCTCAGTTGACAAAGATACAGGGGTTGGCAAATCAGAGAAGCAAAAGCATATTTTTGAGCACCAGAGCACTTAGCACTTTGGAACAGAGATACAGAGAATAACACTTTGGCAATTGTTGATATTATCACCTTACAGCCGAAGCAGAGCACAGTTCGCTTTGAGCACCAGTGACAGGAGTAATCGTTTCTGCTGGGGAGACTCTATCAATCAGAAACAATTGATCGGTAGACGTCAAAGCTTGGCCTTCCTTGCATCTCAGCTTTAGCCCACGAGGTAGATCGGACTTCTGTTTAGACCGTTTTGCTTGTTGTTTTGTGCTTGTTTCACATCCTGTAATCGGGGATTCCCTAGTGTAATTTCTCATGCAAAATATACATTTGTAAGTCAAAGCGCAGATCTTGAAGCTACGTGCTTCTCTTATGTTAGCCTCCTTTTATCGTGTTTAGCATTATCACCGTTGCAATCCGTCTACATCGTTTTCCCCTCGTTTTACGATTCCTCGAATCAGATCGTAGTACGCAAATATCTGTAGTCTTCATCGTTTTACTGACCAGTAAGTCCCTGTATGATCGACAAGACCATTCAGGGCACCGCGGATTCGCTTTTTCCAGCATAGCCCTCACGCGGATCCGTGGTTAAAACTGTATACACGGAATCTCAGTCGGTATTTCCAGCTGCCGACGTTTTCTGTCGTTACAGTTTTCTGGCGCTAGAAGGAGGGCCTCAGGCTCCGATCTGGATATTTTGGGTAACCCTGGTAGTGATCCATACCCTAAACCATAGACGTAATACCTCTAGGGAAGTCTACGGTCAATAGCGTGGTATAGATCGGTCGCAAGGACGATTTCTTTGAAATCCTTCAGGGTAGAAAGCCTTTTGTGCTTTTTGTTGTCAACCATTTTCTTTTAGATTCGATTACCAGTTACTCTCGATTTCATCGATCAATGGATTCCTTTTACTCAAACACAACCGCCATGGTCACCACCGATCTGGGTGTCGCGCCTGTGAATCCTACGGTGGTCACAGGACCAGCTCCTGGTGCAACGGGACCTCAGGGACCATTGCGCCGATCATTGAGGCTTCAGGGGAAAGAGCCTATCTTTACGGTTATAACCCCTGAAGAATACAATTTCATATGCGTTAAGATCCAGGCGAGGCTGGCTCTCAGCCGAGCCGAGCTTGAGGCGAAGCGAAACTTTGAGGTGCTCCACCGAGGGGGTTATGATTTTAAGCCGACAGCCTACGACATAATCCCCTTGACCGAACACCAACATGAACTTATCGCACAGTTGGTCATGGCTAGAGGCCAGACTTCACAACCTGTGGTGGAACCCCAGCATGGGGAAGAGGCAAAGGACGAATTCTCGGCTCTGTCGGAACATTCGTTCCATACTCTGACGCCCCATACGCACGTAAATCCGTTGTTCCCTTTCGACGAAGAGGCAGCCTCTCTTGACCCAGCCGCGACCGCGCAGACGCACATCCCTGTCTTTCCGTAGGCCAACGCGCAGCCGTCTGGGTTGCAAGCACAACTACCGCACCATAACGCGGGGGTGGGTCCCTCGCAACAGGTAATTAGTATTCCGGCGGTGGTCCTGGTAATCGCTGCGCCCCATTTCATCCCTCAGGTACAAGCTCACACTGTACCGACAACTCGTCTAGCGCAAATGTTCCCGCCCCCACCAACTCAGCAAAATACCGCAGCCGTACCACAGCAGACCTTTGTTCAATACCCTGCAACAAGTCAATGGATCAACCCTGCTACACAACACCACCCGTCTACGGTGTACGGGGCACAGCCTTCGGTCGCACCTGCGGCACAATTTTTGCAGGTGTTTCCTCAATATACCTACCATTATCCTACGCAGCAGTCAGGAGTTAACCTTTCGTCTCAAACCGGTGGATGGTGGCCTTCGCAGGCCCCCCAGCCTGCAGGAATCCCTGCTCCACCAGCGGTTAGCCAACCACTTCCTGCATTCCAGTTTCCTAGGGCTGCCCACCCAGTACAGCCTCCTATGCCTGCTGCACAGGCACCTCTGCCAACAGGTCTGGACCAAGCTTTCCAGCTTATCCAGACGATTACTGAGGAGGTTCGATGCCTCAAGACCACTGGGTCTGATACCATTCAGATCATGGACTTCTACCAGGATGATCCGATCAATCCAGCGGTCCCCGTGCTGTCCTTGCCACCAGCGATGTCCCCCCCTCATTTTACCAAGTACAATGGAGAAGGGGATCCCAACACTCATCTAGCCCCCTTCAGGTCTAAATCTTTGTTGTTACAATAGTGGCCGCACACTTTAATCTGAGTCTTCGCGATGTCATTAACAGGGAAGGCTTTAGATTGGTATAGAGCTCTCCCATGCTCTTCCATTTCAACCTTGGAAGAGCTGCTGACTCAATTTGTGACCCGTTTCAAATACAACCTGAAGCTGGAAGTCATGTTGGAACAGCTTATGGGGGTGAAACAAGACCCGCTCGAGCCAGTCCAAAAGTTTATACAGCGTTGGAATGCTACCTTGAATGAGATCCGCAACCCGATCGCAGACTCCCATCTACTGGCTATATTCAAGGGAGCAGTCAACGACTTTATTAAGTCTAAGCTGTATTATCTTTCTCCCGGCAATATACATCAGGCCTTCGCCCAGATCCGAAGCATCCAAGATGCTGCGGAGGCCAGCAAAGACCCAGCATATGTCGCCTACAAAAACGCACACAACAAAGCCAAAGACAAAGGCAAGGCAGCGACAACGACAGTAGCCGCGCTGACTGAAAGCGTGGAGAACAAGAATAAGAAGGTGCCCACAATAGCGCCGCCCGAGGCCACAGCCGATGCTGGCACCAGCCAAGCCACAGCTGCCCCTGAACAGGCCCCCCAGCCAAAGCCAAATTTTAAGCGTAAAGATCGTTCAAAATATGCGGCTCTACCCGTGAAACATTCCGAACTGCTGAAACAACTGTTAGCGGCAGGACACATTCAACCTAAGAAAGTGTCCGAGGATGCCCTGAAACGTCACAGACATCATTGTGAACTGCTAAAGGACCCTTCTTTAGCTCTGCCTAACGAACCGGTAGTTCCGAGATCTTTCAGGCTAGACCATTTCTGTGACTACCACCAGATGTGTGGTCACAACACGGATTACTGCTAGGCGTTGAAAGACGACATTCAACGCATGATTGACGAAGGTCATCTAAAATTAGACAGCAGTAACCCCACGCGTCCGAAAAACCAAACGTTGCATGTGTATAAGGACCCATTGAACGCAAACTATGATCCTTATACAATCACTATAGTGAGTACGGACAGTGAACGTAAGGGACCGCCAAAACAGCCTTTTGTTTTGCGCGTGCCCGCCAGCTCACCAAGGGGGCCAACTACTTCAGCGGGAGCCGGTGGGGTCTCACGGCCACCATTCATCATACGGGCACCTTCCCAAGTACGCCCTCAGTCACGCGACAGTACTCAAGCCGCGGCTCCATCCACGCCCACGCCTAGAGCGCCCTTCATTATCAGGGCGCCAGAACCACGGCCTGCTCCTCTCACGCAGGGGCAGACCTCTCGTCAAGATAATCAGCCATCGCCTCCTAAGCAAAAGGGGGAGAATACCGCAGTTGATGCAAAAAAAGACCACCTTACGCTCGGCTTTCCTAAGCCCAGGCCCCTGGACTCTGTGCCTTTGTCCATGCCTCAGAAGCAGGCTAAAGGTACAGAAACGCGGCCACCTTCTCTTGGCAGGACCCTCCTACTGACACCGCTCCGCCTCGAGAGATCCGTCTCTTGGGCCGAATGGAGGAGGACAAGGGGGATAAACAACCCGGCCGAGAGAAGGACCTCCTCGATGCGTTCACACAGGTCAAACAAGCTCTTAAACAAAAGAACACAACGCTGAGCCTGTACGACTTACTGATGACTTCTCGAGAACACCGTGAGGCTATGGTACGCATGTTGACATCCATATCAGTGGATGCCAACCTGCCAGCAGAAGAGGAAGCGATACACGCTATCATGTTTCCCTCCGAAGCTGAACAACCCAAGCCTACCTTGTTGACCTTCCTAGACAAGTCTGTCAAAGATGATCCAGAGAAAGGTCAAGTAACGACTGAGCCTATGTTCATTACCATTCGGGTCGGCCAGTACCGGATCCAGAGGGTACACGTGGATGATGGTGCAGCTGCTAACGTCATTCCCTATTCCATTGTGGATAGGTTGGGATTGGTCGATCAGATCACTCCCACAACGACAGCCTACGTAAAATCGTTCAACGGAGCACGGGTTCAAGTCAAGGGGATGGTACGTATTGAGTTTGTGGCGGGAGATCAATTCTCAACCGAAGCCACATTCTTAGTCGTCGAGGAGATGCCCAGCTTCAACTTAATCTTAGGGAGGTCGTGGTTAGCCCAGCTGAGGGCGGTCTCATCGCCGATACATCAAGAGATACACCTGCCCTACGCCGGAGGGGAGGTTATCATACACGGCGACGAGGTCACCCCCAGGACCGTCAACAACATTGAGGAAGAACGGGGTTCGGAGATCGAAACAACTGACGATCAGTCCCATCTCCAAGCCCCTAAACAAAACGACAACAAGGACAATGGTCTAGCCTGGGCCGATCTGCCATTTCCGGATGACAGCGTAGAGGAGTCAAACCACAAGCCTCCTCGCCCTTACGCAGCACTCAATGTGAAGGCCATTAAGAGACAATTGCGTATCGACGGTTAAACAATGGTCTTCTGCGTGTACCACCATTCTCGTGTAAGTTAGCATACTCCCCGCTTAGCAGCTTCTTTCACCAGTTTCAACATACTTTTACGCTATATTTGCTTTCTGGGTTTACGCTTTTCACTTATTGCGTGTTTTATCGTACTCGTGTTAGTTACGCTTTCACATCACTTTACGCATTTATCCAGGATTACATTTTTTATTACAATTTACGCAGACGGCCCGCAACGGCCTTAAACTAGCTATACAAAGTTCACCACTTTCACATTATTTTACGCACTTACGCAGGATTATATTCTATTATGTGGCAACTCGTATGTTGGCCCGCAACGGCCTTAAACTAGAAGCTAGTTTACGCAAACTCATATGTTGGCCCGCAACGGCCTTAAACTAGTAATGCAGGATTACTTATTATCATTTACGCAGTTACCCTATGGCCCGCAACGGCCTTAAACTAGCTATCCAGAGTTTTCTACGATCACCATTTACGCTTTCTTTACTTTACGCTTCCGGCCCGCAACGGCCTTAAACTAGGAATTGCACTCTATCATTATTACTTAGGTGAACTTTTCAACAGTTACATTCGCACTCTATCGACGAAACACAAAAAAAAAGAAAATATATGTAATTGATATCCAACGCATCCACCAGGTTTTATAACATGTTTTTCGAGTCATTCGTAACATGATACCACACTCAACATTAGCAAAATTTTGCGTAAATAATAATTACGCATTCCCCCTACTGCCACTATCACCGGTATCTCTTAACTTCAGATCTAGCCCCAAAAGGTCGTCCTCCAGTGGGCCATCGTTTCCGGGAATTATGCTTCCAAGAACGACTGCCCCTTCATGAGGCACTCGTTTCGGCACTGGCTCCACAGGAGGACGCTTTTCATCGTTGCGTTCCGCCTTCGCTTCCACAGTTTCCTCTCCCAGCCCTTCAGTTAGCGTATTTTCTCTACCTTCTTCCGGTACCTAAAACCAAATAATATCAAAAATTAGAATAGACGACGCTAGTCTGAAAATTTTACGACTGAGTCATACGTAAACTTACTCGTTACGGCCCTACTTCCGAGGCAAAGGGAAGCTTGTCCAAACCAGCCCACAAGCGCTGCATAATCTCGTCCTCTATCAGGTCTGGCCACACATCCTCGTCTAACGCGGCTCCAGCTTTCACCTTCCCTTTCTCCACGCTACTCTTGCGCGGTGGATCTGGGAAGAAAGTAGGGATTGAAGCCTGATTCCCAGAGAAAACCATTGCCCTCTCTAGGGACGCAGTTACGGTCACCTGCTCTTCGAACTTCTTGAAAGCTTCGGACGCTCCGATGGTGTCCATGAAAACCTCCAGGGATCGAGCTTTAACGACGGAATCGCGGTAACATTTTCTATAAGCGGCGCTTTCCCTTTTATATACATGCTTGTGGTCCTTCTCCTTTTGCCTCCATTCCTGTACGCTGGCATAGTAGTCCCTCCAGTCCCGGCTTTTCTGAGCTAGGAGTTCAATTTGCATCCTCTGCTCCACTAATGCCCGACTGGTCTGTACGCTGTTCTTAATGGCTGTCCAATAACAGGAGTGATCAATAACAGCGGTATGCCAGTCTTCATCTCCCGTCACTCTAGCCTGTAGGAATTCATACCGTGCCCTTAGGTCCTCGATTTCCTTGGTCAAGGATTCAACCCTCTGCTCCGACCATTGCACCCTTTTCCACAAGCTTTCATTAACGTTTCTACTTTCCCATACGGAGCGCGTCGAGCGTAACGCACATTTACGCATTTCCTCATAAATGTGGCGTGGCACGACTGCCCCATCAGGTGGGGGCTCCGCTGTGTCCAGATCAATGGGCTCCGCGGGATCCCATCGGAGGTGAGCTCCTAACAGAAAACAAGCATCAATATGGATGACACATTACTAAGACATTATGTCATAACTCCGTTACGGCTATAACTTACCAGCGGCAGGTTCGACGCGTTCTAGACGCTCGATCATGTCGCTGACGATGCCTTCCATGAAGGCAAATTTATCGGGGAAGTCTCTCCACATCTCGCTCACAGCAGCAGACGTTGAGGCATCTTCTTCCCCTATAGCGTAATTGGGTTAGACATTCCCTCCACTAACATATTTTTCAAACATGCTAACGCACTCATTACCTCTGCCGGTGACAGTGGTGATCTCATCAACATCTTCCGTATCTTTTTCCCTTTCACGCACTGGAGTCTATGCGTCACTGGTTCCAGTGGCTGGGGCCTCCTCATGCACCCCAGCCTGTATGCAGCTTCCGCCAGCAGCTGGGGCCGCCTCACGCACTGGAACCTGCATACGGCTCATATTAATAGTTGGGGCCTCTTCTTCCAAAATTGAGGCCCCCTCCCCACGGCTTAGTATCATCGCCCCTATCTCAAGGGTCAGTTGCCTTGTCATTTTTACTGTTTACACCACCATACGTTAGCATATAATTCCAGATCATCTAAGTAAAGCATTGTGTATACAATCCTTTCACACTTACCAGGCGGAGGCTTATTCCGCTGCACCTTGATCCCAACAGTTTGACCTGCATCACCCCCAGGGGCCTCGGCTAGGCGGAGCCTCTTCCGCCGAGCTGCCGGTTCCACAATCTCCTCCGCCAGGCGTTTCCCCCGCGAGGCGTCGCCGATGTAGGTAGGCATTATCCCGCCTACGCTGTCGAGACCTCGCACT